>WBMZ01011217.1:0-58083 GCA_013400975.1 Atrichornis clamosus
TCTTCTTCTTCTGATTATTATTATTAATATTAATTAATTAAATTATTAACCACAGTGACCCAAGCCCCCCTGAGCCGCCTCCCGCGCTCAGCCCCGCAGGTTCAGGGCTGGCTTTGTGCCAACTTCATTAAGCAGAAGCCGAACGCTTCTCCCAATTAACGGATTCCCGTTCCAGAGGGGGCTCCGGAGGCAGATGGAGGAGCCGTGCTGCCAACACCAACCACTCGAGTGGCAGAGGGCGAGAATTTTCCGCAGGGAGAGGCGGAAAGTTGTGAGAAATAGCCGGGAATGGTGTTTTCCTGGCAGTGCCGGGCTCGGGGGGGATGGAAAAGGTGGGATTTTCGTGGCACCTCCGTGGAAAAGCTCCGGGGGCTGCCAGGATTCCGTGTCTGGGGACGGGGACGGGGCCCGCCAGGGTGGTGGGACACGCGTGGGCCGTCAGCTTTGGGTGCCCAACTGCTGGTTTTTTGGGAATAAACGTCCCTGGAAGGGCCCACGTCCAGCTTGGAAGGGCTACGGAAGCTTGGAAGTCCCTGCCACGGGACTGGACGGGACTTAAGGTCACTCCCAGGAGCATTATCCAAACTCTTCCACCCTTAGGCAGGCTCAGGCTGCTCCGAGGCCAGACCCAGGTGCTCCTCCTGGGGTCATTCCCGGCCGGGAAGCTTTTCCAGAGCCTCAGGATCCATCCCGCCGCTTTGAGCTGGTGCTCTCCGTGATGAGCACCCGGCTGATCCCCAGCGCCAGATGCCACCGCCCCGGGCGGGGTGGCCCAGGGCCACCCTGGGGACAGCCCCACCCGCGTCCCCCTTTGCCGCCGGCTCTGTTGCGCTTCCCTGGAGCAGCGTGGGATGGGATGGCCCTGGAAAGGAGCTTTGCCGGGGGTGGGACAAGTGGCGCCGGTGTCACCTCCGCCGAGGGGCCGGGGGGCTGCGGTGGGGTTTGCTCGCCGGAGCTGCTGCGGCAGGGACGGGACGGGGTGACCGCAGTGTCCCTCACTGTCACCACCCCCGGGATTCCTGCGCTGCCGGAGCGATGGAGCCGCTCCCGGAGCAGCTCCCAGAGCAATCCCAGTGCTCCCAGTGCCGGGTCAGGGGACACAGGGAGGGTCCCGAGTGGCCCTAAACCCCCGCCAGCCGCAGGAGTGTCCTGAGCCCTCCAACTGCCCCTTCAACTTCTCACAGAGACCGATTCCCGCCTGGATTTTTTTCCTTTTTAATCCCTATTTTTCATCCCGCTTCCTTCTCTTGTTCCTCTTAAACGAAGTGAGGTCCTAATTAACCCGCCGGGTAATTTTCCCGATACAAATATAATTGCAATAGAAGGAGGGCGGTTCGATATTTCCCCTTCAAAATCCCGAGTAAAACCGGCTCTGACCCATCCCACATTCCCCTAAAATCCCGGCCGTTCCCAAGGTGCAGAAACGCTCCACACCCGCTTTGTTTCCAGCTGGCAGCTCCAGGGAATGAGGATTTTTCTCGCTCTCCTCCCTCGCCTGGGGGAAGGAAGAGCCGTGGGAAGCAGCGGGAGGGTGGGAAGCTGATTAGCGGGGCCGGTGTGTCCCGGTGTCCCGCAGGTCCCGGAGCATCCCCCCGCAGGATCAGCTGCCGCGGGGCCAATTCCCAGCTGTCGCAGGCTCGTAGGGATGCTTTCCTCTCCTTTCTTTCCTTTATTTTTCTTTTTTCCCAATTTTTTTTCATTGTCTGTGCCCGGTTTGTAAAGGTTAAACGGCGTTTTCTGATTAAGCCGAGCGATCCCGGCTCATTTCCCACTCCTGCCCTATCCCCTGCCTGACCTTGGGGCGACACTCCACCTCTCCAGCCCGGAGCCCCTCTCCTTAATGGAATGACACCATTTCCTCACATTCCCAGAAGGACAGGACGATAAATTTTAATTCACTTTTATGTGGTGCTGAGATCGGGCCGTGACGGATGCCGAGCCCGTCCCCGGAGCTGCTCCTGCTCTCCGTGGGGACGCGCAGCTCCGAGAGGGAATGATTTACCTCCTGGAACCACTCAAACCCGGCAAAACGCAGCCTCAGCTCCAGCAGCAATTATCCCATTCCTCCTATTCCGAGCTATTTCTGGAATGGGATCCAGGCTGCAGCTGGTCCTGATTCAGGGGAAGGTCGGCTGAGCTCTGGCTGGTTCAGAGCTCCTGAGAGGAGCTAAAGCCCAAATCTCCTTAGAGCCAGCTCGAAAGTTCAGGGGATTCATGGATTCATTCCCACTTCCCACGTGTGGGGAGCTGGAGGGATCCCGGTGGGTGATTTTGGGAAGCCATCCCCCTTCCCAGGGATGTCATGGAGCTTTCCCTCAATTCTGGTTCTGGTTTGCTCCGTTCTTTTCAAACGCGTTTCAGCCTGCGGGGCTTGGGATTGAGCCTCACCCACGTGCCAGGCGGGAGAGATCCCGGGAATGAAAGGAAAACGTGGCAAAATTCCCGTGGAGGAGCGGGACAAGGAGCCAGGGGCTGGGAGAAACAGCTCCTGAGTGGGTTCCTTAAAGAGGTGTTCCTTGAGGAAGTGCTGGGAATGCGGTGGCAGGAGCAGACAGGCAGTCATCCCAGAAAAATGGGGCTGCCTGGAGTTTCTCCAGAGGGTTGGCAGTGATGGTGCAGCCTCTTCTGCTTGGAGAAATGGGAGAAATGTCCTTTCCTTCGGAGGACAGGAGCAAAGTCTGGAGTCTCCTTTGGGATTACAGGAGGGATAGAAGCGACGCCGAACCCTCAATATTTCAGCCCAGGACCCTTTTCCCACAAAATCCCGGCTTTGCTGCTTCCCCGGATCAGCAGGTCTGAAGTGCCCGTTGCTGGCTGGGTGGAAAAAGAGGTGGTTTTTAAGGAGGAGAGGACAGGATGCAAATGGATTTGTGGTGTTGGCTGCCACGGTTGTTTCCCAGAACAATTGTGAAAGCCGAATCCAAGGTCGGGAACAGGCACAAAGTGCTCCTGTCTCCTCCAGGCAGAGGAAAGCAGGGAATGCTCCCCCCACCAGGAAGGGGCACGTCCATCCCTCGGGATCGTGTCTTGCCATTGTGACCGCTTCCTTCCTTTTTTTTCCATGGATTTCTGCGCTGTAATCCAAGATTTGCTTTCTTGTGGGTGTTGTAGGTGACCGTCTGTGCAACATTCCGTAGAATCCCGGGATGGTTTGGGTTGAAGGGATCTTAAATCCCATCCAGTTCCACACCCCCGACACCTTCCACTGTCCCAGGTTGCTCCAAGCCCCGTCCAACCTGGCCTTGGACAATTCCAGGGATGGGGCAGCCACAGCTTCGCTGGGAATCTGTGCCAGGGCCTCCCCGCCCTCACAGGGAAGGATTCCTTCCCAATATCCCATCTAAATCTTCCCTCTTTTAGCTCAAAACCACTCTCCCGTGCCCTGTCCCTCCAGGCCCTTGGAAATATTCCCTCTCCACCTTCCTCATTGGCTCCTGGGAAGGATTCCTTCCCAATATCCTATCCAGCCCTGCCCTCTGGCAGCGGGAAGCAATTCCCGGTGTCCTGTACCTCCATCCCTCATCCCAAGTCCCTCTCCAGCTCTTCTGGAGCCCCTTTAGGCTCTGGAAAAGGCTCTGAGCTTCCCTGGAGCCTTCCCTTCTCCAGGGGAACATTCCCAGCTCTCCCAGCCTGGCTCCAGAGCAGGGGGAATCACATCCATGGATGCCTTTGAAATCCATGTTTTCCATTACCCGGCACCAAAAGGGTTTTCTCTTGCTGGAAAAGTTGCCCTGTGCTTTCCAATCAGCATTAATTAAGCAGCTGACGAGCAATAAATGGTGCAGCAGGAATGTTCCTGGGAACACCGACTCCTCGAGTTTTACTGTTCCTCCTGCAGCCATAAATAAGGATAAATAAGGATAAATAAGGATAAATAAGGATGAAAGTCTAATTGCCGCTGGAAGCATCCTGCTGGACCTAATGAGCTGATTAAAAACAATCCCTCACTGTGGACTTGTTTAATTTTATTTAAGTCCAACCCGAGATTCCCGTTGCTTCCCGTTTCTGCGTCTGCCTCCGGGAGCTGTGGTTGTTTTCTAGGAATGGGAATGTAGGGAAGGGATTTCTTTCCATCATTATTCCATGAGGTTTCATTTTATTCCATGGAAATAACTTAATTTCAGCCCATCCTCAGAGCCACTGGAAGTGCTGGGGCTCTGCCCAGCGTATCCCAGGGGCAGAACATCCCACGTGTTGCTGTTTGCAGGGATTTTGGGAATTACGGCAAGGAGACAAATTTTGGCCAAATCACCTGGAAGAGGATCCATGTCCCGGTTTGTGCTGCCCTGGCCTGGAGCCGGCTCTCCCTGGGAGCTGCATCCCTGCAGCAGGAGGAGGTATTTCCACGGATCAGCGATTCCAGGGCTCTGGATCCTGGAGGGGAGAAGAGAAGGGCACCCAAATCCAGCGGGAATTTGTTGGCGCGGAGCAGATGGAGCCCAGGCTCGGGGGGAGCAGCGATGCTCCGGGGCTGGAATGTGAGGATCCGCTGGTGCTGCTCCACCATCCGTGGAAGGGAGAAATTTTCCCTCATTTCCAGGCAGGATGTGTTAGATCGACGTTTTTCACGGAGAAATGAAGATCCCGAGTTTTCTCTGGAAGGGTTTTCAGGCGGATGCCCAGCTTCGTTTTAAATTCCCGAACCAGGAATATAAAACTCACCCTCGTCATGGAAAAGCTCTGCCCCACAGAGGTCCAGATTTAAGGCCAGTTCTGTGTTTTTACTGAATATCAGAGCTCCAGATTAAAGATAAATTTATTTTTTATTTTTTTATTTTTACTAAATCTTAGAGGTCCAGATTTAAGATCAATTTTGTGTTTTTGCCAAATATCAGAGGTCCCGCTTTAAGATCAGTTCTGTGTTTTTACCGAATATCAGAGGTCCAGATTAAAGATCAGTTTTGTGTTTATTACTGAACGTCAGAGGTCCAGATTTAAGATAAATTCTGTGTTTTTATGGAATATAAAATTTAAGAGCAATTCTGTGTTTTTACTGGATATTAAAGGTTCAGATTTAAGATCAGTTTTTTGTTTTTGCTGAATCTTAGAGGTCCAGATTTAAGATCAATTTTGTGTTTTTACCAAACATCAGAGCTCCAGATTTAAGATCAGTTTTGTGTTTTTACTGAATCTTAGGAGTCCAGATTTAATGCCAGGTTTTAATTTTTACTAAATCTTAGAGGACCAGATTTAAGATCAGGGTTTTTTTTTTAACTGAATATTAAAGGTTCAGATTTAAGATCAGTTTTTTTTGTTTTTACTGAATATCAGAGGTCCAGATTTAAGGTCATTTTTGGGTCCAGCCAGCTCACTGTGCACCCCCAGACTGAACATTCCCCCTTTCCCAGCTCCGCCCATCCCTTTAGGATGCAGGGATGAGCTTGAAGGGTTTGTTCTGCTCTTTGGGCTCGAGTCAGGCTTTTCCTGTGCAGGAGAAAGGCTGGAAAAACGCTGAGTTTGGGAAAAGCTTCTCCCCTGCCCTCTTCCCGGGCTTCAGCACCCCCAGATCAGAATGTCCCTGTCCCCGTGCTGGAGAAATCCCTGTTCCCAGCGAGGAGCAGCGCTGACAATGTGGGCTGTGTTCTCCAGGACCCACCTACACACCCAGGAATTGTTCCCGCTGCCCGCAGAGCCTCACCCACATCTGCTCCGGACAAAGGAGCCCTGGAGGAGCCTGGAGGAGCCTGGAGGAGCCTGGCATTTGCCCTCCTGAGGGCAGGGATGAATTCCCTGGGTGGATTTCTTTGCTCCGGGTCAGTGCTGCCCCTCAGGGACGTGCGGTCGCAGGGATCATCCTCCCCTGGATGATCCGCCCGGGGCATTCCCACAGAATTCTGTCCATGCTTTCAGTCCAGGGCTGCTGCGGCCCTTTTACAGCCCAAAGGTTGTCTGCAGGTTCGTTTATTCCTGATTTTCCCGCACTTTTACAGTCCCAGTGCAGCGGTGACGGGTGGGATGTGCCCTACAGGATGTGAGGGAGAAGCTGTGGCTGCCCCTGGATCCCTGGGAGTGTCCCAGGCCAGGCTGGACGGGGCTTGGAGCGCCCTGGGACAGTGGGAGGTGTCCCTGTCCGTGGGAGGAGTGGCACTGGATGGGATTTAAGGTCCATTCCCACCCAAACCATCCTGAGTTTCCATGATTTGGGAGTTTGGGCTCTGCCCTTTCTGACTCCTGTGCCCGGAGCCTCCTCCTTCCCGTCAGAGCCATTTCCTTTCCCCAGTCCAAAGAAAACGAGGGATTCTTCACTTTTCACCCCAAACCAACCCATATTTGTGCACTTTTTAAACCCCCCCCTGCCTCTCACCCTCCCTCCCATAAAATATCTGGGATTGAAGGGGGTTGAAAGCATTTTGTGGCTGGGAGGTGAAACATCGGGGCATGAGCATCGTAAAACCTCCCCAAATCCTCCCCCTGCTGAATCCCTGGGCACAGGATTGGCCGGTTCAGTTCCTAAATCAGATTTGGGTTGGTAACAGAGAGCCGTAAACCCGATGGATCCATCACTCATCCTAAGCCGGGCCTGGGGGAATTAGGAAATAAAGGATCAAAATGATCCCTTCCCTCAGCTGCAGGAATCATTCGGAAAGCTCTGCCCAGCCTGACCTGATCACAGCCCAGTGCTGGACAGGATTTTAATTAGTGGCCCACTCCTGTAATTATCCCGTCCTCCAAGCATTATTTTTTGCAACAGCTGGATTGGAAAAATCCTTAGAACGAGCAGAATAAATCAAAGCAACGCTGCCCTCCCAGCCCGTTCATCCTGCGGGATCTGGGACACGCCGGGATGCGGAGAGCCGCCGGATTTCAGGGAGAAGCAGGGATTTCAAGCCGGGCAGGGCTGGATGGGGAAACGCATCCTGGGATGGGAATGGGGAACAGTGTCCTTAAAAATCTGCCTGGGGTCCAGCAGAGCTTCCCAGGCTGTTTTCCAGGACATCAGCTCCCCGCCGGCTGCCCGGCATTCCCGGCGGGACACGCAGCCCCCGCGCCCCCGGGACAGATCCCCCCTTTTCCCTCCCTCCGCGGCTCCGTGCGGAGCCCGGGAGCAGCCGAAGGGGCAGCAGCACCCGGAGCTGGGATTTCTACTTCCCTGTGTGCCAAACGGCCTCTCCCGGCCTGGCCGCATTCCCATCCCAGCTCGGCCGGAGCCAGGGAGGAGCGGCGGGAGCGGGGCTGGGGATTTTCCACTCCTTCCTGCCCCGGTGTTATTTTTGCTCTCGGCTGAGCCGCCTTTTTATAACTCAGGCACAGAGGGAAAGGAGGAGCTCGCGCGCTGCCGGCCCTGCCTTCCCCAGGGAATAAAAATTGGACACGCGGGATGAATGATCCTCCTTTTTTTTTTGTCCTTTTGGAACGTGGATTTAGCCCGGGGGGTTGTGAACAGCGGAACAAAAGGTGCCGGGATGGAAAAGGAGGTCCCGACAGGAGGATCTGGGGCGGGGGGGGGTTTGGTGGGGCCGCTGGCACATCTGGCACCGGGGAGGGAACAGCTGGAGCCTGGTTGGGAATGGGCTCGTTTGGAGACCGGGGAGGGAAGATCCCGACTCCTGGAGCTGTGCTGGGTGGATGTCGGGCTTTTGGGAACGCTGGGGGGGCTCCTGCTGCCACCAGGCTGAATGCAGAGCTCATCCCAATGCCCTGATTGGATATTGCTAATTAACTTTTTGCGCATAAAATACAATTTTATTTTTTTTATAAACAGCAAACCAACATTTTTAATTTATCCTCTGGGAAATATTTGCTGCTTTTTTATTCCACTGCTCCCAGTAACTTTTTGGTTCATCCCAGGGCAGAGCCGGGATCCTTCTCCTCCCATCCAAGAGCTGGCTCTGGGATTTGAGCACAAATAACTCCATAAATCCTGCCAGGAGAACAATCCAGGGGCCGGGAGAGCCGTGCCCGGGGGCTCGTACCTGTGTCCCCAGATCCTGGAGACCATTCCTGGCACAATTCCCACCCCCGGCCCTCCGCACAAACATTTTTGGAGTGGAAACACTCCGTTCCCGAAGTTGCCAAAGGGAAGATGCCAGGATCGGAGCCGTGACCGTGGCTCTGGGTTTGTTTTCCAGCTGAGGATCCCTCCGCTCGTGCCAGGGCTCTGCGCATCCCGGGGCACATCCCGAGCTCCTGAGGCTTCCCGGGAAAGCTCCAAGATGGTCATGCAGAGATCCCACCTCACCTGCGCCGGGATCGCCTTCGCTCTCTGCCTCCAGCACCTCGTCAGCTCCATCGAAGTCCCTCTGGATTGTAAGTCATGGATCCATCCTCTCCGGCCTCCTGCTGGAATGGGGGAAGAGGTGGGAGCAGCCCAGGTGGATTTTCTGCTCCACACTTGGGTTTTCTGCTGCACGATCCACGTTTTCTGCTCCCTAATCCAGGTTTTCTGCTCCATAATCCACATTTTCTGCTCCACAATCCAGGTTTTCTTCCCCAAAATCCAGGTTTTCTGCTCCACAGCCGGGTTTTCTGCTCCACAATCCAGGTTTTCTTCCCCAAAATCCAGGTTTTCTGCTCCACAGCCGGGTTTTCTGCTCCACAATCCAGGTTTTCTTCCCCAAAATCCAGGTTTTCTGCTCCACAGCCGGGTTTTCTGCTCCACAATCCAGGTTTTCTGCTCCAAAATTCAGGTTTTTCTGTTCCAAAATCCATGTTTTCTGCTCCACAACGGGGTTTTCTGCTCCACAATCCATGTTTTCTTTATGTTCTTTGCCTGGGGGTTGTTTTCATTTCAAACCACGGAAAATCACCCAAATCCTCTCCGGTTTGGTCAATCCCTCATCAGAAAAGGAGCAGAAAACTCAAACCCCACGTCCCAAAACGGAGCAGAGCACCTGGGCCGGGCTGGGAAACCTCCCGGCTGTTGAGTGGAGCATCCCAGGAGGGTCCGAGGCCGGGATGGACGGGACTTGGAGCACCCTGGGATAGTGGGAGGTGTCCCTGCCCATGGCAGGGGGTGGGATGGGATGGGCTTTGGTGTCCAACCCAATCCAGGCTGGCATTCCATGAGTCCTGGTGTCCCTGCGGAGCGTGGGAGGCTTTGGGATGCTCCTCCACGGATTCGTGCTCGTTGCTGCTCTTCCCTGGCGCTGGGCAGGTCCTGCAGGGCCACGTGGTTTTCCCCGCCTCTCTCTGCCAGGACTTTTTGGAATGATGGGATGGGAATTCTGTTTCATTCCAGAGCTGGGGGACACGGGCTGATATTTCTGCTGGATGAGCTTTTCCAGGGAACTGCTCTGGAGCTTGGAGTTCACGCTGGGAGCTGCTCAGCAAACCTGTTCCATCATTTCTCCGTGTCCCAGCCTCCTCCTGGAAATTCACATCGGGATGTGGCTGCAGGGAATCTTTTCCAGCAGTGCCAGGAATCCTTGGGAGTGTTGGGAAGCAGGGTTTGCATTCAGGCCGGAGGGACAGGGAAGCCTTTAACAGGAGAAATTCCTGCCCTCTGGAGCCCTGGTGCCTCAGCTGATCCCTGGCAATGGGCAGGAAAAGTTGGAGGCAGTGGTTTTCCCTGGAATTTGGAAATGACTGCAGGGAAAAGTGGGAAATCTCCGATGTTCTGACAGGAATAAAGACTTGGGAGCGCAGGGAGAGAGTCCCAGGCTGGAATCCCTGCTCTGCCCCATTCCGGGTGATTGCGGATGAAAAGCTCTCTTTCCCTGGAGTCAGCACAGCAGAAAGTTCCCATTCCCAGCAATGGGAATTTCACTGGATGCCCACAGCCCCGGTGGCTTTGCCAGGATCCGTAATATTCCAGACATGCCACAGGCAGCCACATGGAAACAGGGGCCAGCACAGGCAGGGAAAGCTGGAAGGGGGTGGGAACAGCCCCTTCTGCCTTTCCCTGGGCTCTGCACCAGGAAAAAAAGGAGGAATTTTGCTGCTTCCCTGGGATGTGACCTTCGGAAAGTCGGAGAAATGCTGGCAGCTGGGGGAGGGAAGCTCAAGGCTTCCTGCAGCTGCCCAGATCCCAGAATTTCGCCAGCCTCCTTCTCCTCCTCCTCCTCCTCCTCCTCCTCCTCCTCCCAGCTTCACCCCACAGAGCCACAGGAGAGCATCTTTCCCTCTGGAAAACTGGGATTGTGGCTGTGGCAGGGGCAGCTGCACTCTTTGCTTGTTCTTCCCTGTTCCGACATGAAAAAAAAGTTCTTTTTTGGATAAAATGCCACCCACTCCTCACCTGGAGACGGGATATTTGTGTCTTCCTCACTTCCTGAGTTGAAGCATCTCCTAAAAAGCCAGGAAAGGATTCCTCAGGCATGGAATAACCTCTGACTCGGGGGGGATGACTCTGGAGAGGCTCAGGATAAGCCTGGCTGTGGAAAATGGGGAATGTTATGAACTTTTATGGGCTCACCAGTGCTGCAGGTGAGCGGTGTGAGCACATCCAGGCTGGATTTTCCCTAAAATCCCGCTGCAGAGGGGCTGGGAACCAGCAGGATCCCTCAGAAGCAGCCGTGGACAGCGAGGGGCTGGATCAGAACAGGCTGGAATTGTAAAAGGATTTGTGTGTGGGGGGGGGGAGGTTTGCCAGCCCTGAAGGAAATCCCTGGGATTGTCGGATGGCCGTGCCGGGAACAGGTTTGCTCCGTAATTAACCTCTGGTCTTTTTCCCTCCACGCTTCCATTTTGGGAATAACAGCAAATATTCAGAGCGAATGTAAGTGTCCCCTGCCCTCCGGCTGTCCCCGTCCCCACAGCAGCACCAGGGGTCCCTGTGGAGCAGGGTGCTGGCCCTGGTGGCCCATTTGGTGGCCACAGTCGGGTCCAGCCACTTCTCCTGCACTTCCAGGCGTGGCTGGGGCTGGAGCAGCTCAGGAGGAGCTCCCGGGCTCGGGAATTCCTGATCCAGGCTGTCTTTGCCGTGTAAAAGTGGTTCCTGCAGGGGGCTGTGGGTTTTTTTGGAGGGCAGGGTCCCCTCCCCGGCGCCTCTGCCAGGCTCAGCCTCACATCCTGGGATGCTGGCAGCATCCCTGGATCTTGGGAGATGAGGAAACGGCCGCGGGCCTTCATCCCAGGGGTTGGGATCTTCAGGCCTGGGATCGGAGCCGGGTCCTGCTCCTGCTGCGGGGCTCCCGTGTCCCTTTGCACATCCCTGTGCTCCCAGACTCCAGGTCTGAGCTCCTTTGGGGCCATCCTGGGGGGTTTCAGCCTCTTCCTTGTCTGGGGGTCCCTGACCTGGCTGCAGAGCCGGGATGGATTCCCGTTGGATCCAACCTGTGGGAGCAGGAGGAGATAACTGTGACATTCCTTACCGAGATAAAAAACCATGGAGAGAGGATCAGGGGCTTTTTGGCACCTAAAGGGAGCCTGAACCCCGCGGTGCCCCGAGAGGTGACGAGCACCCCACCCCTCCGACCCCCACGGGAATTCCCTCAGGGTTCAATTGGCACATCCAGCCTGGGGAAGGAGCGGAGATCCCAGCGGGATCAGCCGCAGGATGGCACGGAGGGGTGCCCCCCTCTCTGCCCGAGCCCCTCACGGGGTTCCCTGTGCTTGCAGTGCCCCAGCCCCCCACCATCACCAGGCAGTCGGTGAAGGATTACATCGTGGATCCGCGGGACAACATCTTCATCGAATGCGAGGCCAAAGGGAATCCCGTTCCCACGTGAGTGCATCCCAGCCCTCGGCCCGTGGCCCCCGGAGCTCTGCAGCAGCTCCCGGCCGTTCCACCCTCCGCAGCTCCTCCAGCTGTGCCACCTGTCCCAGCTGATCCAGCTGTGCCGCCCCATCCCGGCTCACCCAGATGTGTCACCTGTCCCAGCTGATCCAGCTGTGCTGCCCCTCCCGGCTCCTCCAGCTGTGCCACCTACCCCAGCTGATCCAGCTGTGCCGCCCCGTCCCGGCTCACCCAGATGTGCCACCCTCCCCACCTGATGCAGCTGTGCCATCCCAGCTCCTCCAGCTGTGTCACTCTCTGCCACCCTCCCCAGCTCTGCCACCCTCCCCAGCTCACCCAGCTGTGCCACCCCCGCTCCTCCAGCTGTGCCACCCCAACTGATCCAGCTGTGCCAGCCCAGCTCCTCCAGCTGTGCCACCCATCCCAGCTCACCCAGCTGTGCCACCCTAGCTCCTCCANCGCGCCCCCCGCGCCCCCCTCCCCCCCTCACCCAGCTGTGCCCCCCCCCCCAGCCCACCCAGCTGTGCCACCCCAGCTCCTCCAGCTGTGCCACCCACCCCAGCTGTGCCACCCTCCCCACCTCACCCAGCTGCGAGCCCAGCACGGGCGAGGACCTCCCCGGGTGACCGCTGACAGCCGCAGCTTCTCCCTGCCCTCTCCCAGCTTTTCCTGGACGCGGAACGGGAAGTTCTTCAACGTGGCCAAGGACCCCAAGGTGTCGATGAGGAGGCGCTCGGGGACTTTGGTCATCGACTTCCACAGCGGGGGCCGGCCGGACGACTACGAGGGCGAGTACCAGTGCTTCGCCCGCAACGACTACGGCACCGCCCTCTCCAGCAAAATCCACCTCCAGGTTTCCAGTGAGTGATTCCCGGGAAGCGGAGCAGGGGCCGCGGGCACCGCCGGAGGTTTGGCGGGAGGTGTCCAGGGATCAGATGGTTCCAGGGGTGTCCAGGAGCGAGGGGAAGGCGGGGGGAGTTGTGGTTGGAGGTAACGGGGGAATAATCGGTTTGAGGGTGTGGATTTGAGGGTGTGGATTTGAGGATGTGGATTTCAGGGTATGGATTTGAAAGTACGAATTTAAGGGGATGGATTTGAGGGGATGAGGTTTGAGGATATGGATTTGAGGGGGTGGATTTGAGGGTGTGGGTTTGAAGGGATGAACTTGAGGGGATGGGGTTTGAGGATATGGATTTGAGGGGATGGATTTGAGGGTGTGGATTTGGGGGTCTGGATTTCAGGACATGGATCTGAGGGTATGGATAGGAGGGTGTAGATTTCAGGGCGTGGACCTGAGGGGATGGATTTGAGGGTAGGGATTAGAGGGGATGGATTTAAGGGTATGAGTTTGAGGCTATGGATTTCAGGGTATGGATATGAGGGTGTGGATTTGAAGGTGTGGACTTCAGGGTCTGGATTTGAGGGTATGAATCTGAGGACATGGATTTAAGGGTATGGATTTGTGGGTATGAATTTAAAGGTATGAATTTAAGGGTACGGATTTGACGGGGTGGATCTGAGGGTCTGGAATTCAAGGTATGGATTTCAGGGATCCTTGCACGCACAGAGATGAATTTTACACGGAAACCAGGCCGCGTCCCGCGGGAATTTTTCCGTGGGTGCCCCTCCCTCAGGCCGTGTCTTTGCTTCCCGCGGCAGAGTCTCCGCTGTGGCCCAAGGAAAAGGTGGATGTGATCGAGGTGGATGAGGGGGCCCCGCTGAGCCTGCAGTGCAATCCCCCCCCCGGCCTCCCCGAGCCCGTCATCTTCTGGATGAGCAGCTGTGAGTCGGGACCCCCTTTTCCCACCTGGAATCCCGGGAGCGGCTTTTCCGTCACCTGGAATGGCCAAAAGAGCCATTTTTTTGGGGGGTTGCTGCCGGTTTAAGGCAGTTTCTGCTAATTTAGGGTAGCTTCTCCTAGGTTAGGGTTGCTGTTTCTAGCTTAGGGTAATTTTTTGTAGTTTAGGGTAGTTTCTGCCAGTTTAGGGGTTTCGTTGCTAATTTAAGGTAGTTTTTTGTAGTTTAGGGTCGTTTCTGCCAGTTTAGGGGTTTCGTTGCTAATTTAAGGTAGTTTTTTGTAGTTTAGGGTCGTTTCTGCCAGTTTAGGGGTTTCGTTGCTAATTTAAGGTAGTTTTTTGTAGTTTAGGGTCGTTTCTGCCAGTTTAGGGGTTTCGTTGCTAATTTAAGGTAGTTTTTTGTAGTTTAGGGTCATGACTGGCAGTTTAGGAGAGTTTTTAATAGCTTAGGGTCATTACTGATCATTTAGGGTTGTTTCTGATGCTTTAGGGCATTTTCTGTTAATTTAGGGAACCTTCTGCTATTTTAGGGCAGTTTCTGCTAGTTTAGCATAGTTTTTAGTAGTTTAGGGTCTTTACTGCTAGTTTAGGACAGTTTCTGCTAGTTTAGGGTAGTTTCTCCTAGACAAGGGTCATTACTGCTATTTTAGGGCAGTTTCTGCTAGTTTAAGGTAGTTTCTGCTAATTTGGGGGAGTTTTTGCTAGTTTTGGATAGTTTCTGCTAGCTTAGGGTAGTTTCTGCTAGATAAGGGTCATTACTGCAAATTTAGGGCAGTTTCTGCTAGTTTAGGGTAGTTTCTCCTAGACAAGGGTCATTACTGCTAATTTAGGGCAGTTTCTGCTAGTTTAGGGTAGTTTCTCCTAGACAAGGGTCATTACTGCTAATTTAGGGCAGTTTCTGCTAGTTTAGGGTAGCTTTTGCTAATTTAAGGTAGTTTTTGCTATCTTAGGGTAGTTTTTGATTATTTAGGGCAGTTTTTGCTACTTTAGGGTATCTTCTGCTAATTTAGGGCCATTGCTACTAATTTAGGGCAGTTTCTGCTAATTTAGGATATTTTCTGCCAGTTTAGGGCCGTTTCTGCTGATTTAGGCTCACTCCCACCAACTCAGAGCCCAGACCCCCGACCCCCGCCGCGGCTCCGGGATTTCCCGCCTGTAGGAATCCCCGCCCTGGCTCTGAATTCCCACTGTCCCGCAGCCATGGAGCCGATCCAGCAGGACAAGCGCGTGTCCCAGGGCCAGAACGGGGACCTGTACTTCTCCAACGTCCTCCTGCAGGACGCCCAGACCGACTACAGCTGCAACGCCCGCTTCCACTTCACACACACCATCCAGCAGAAGAACCCCTACACCCTCAAGGTCAAAACCAGTAAGTGTCCCAGGGGTCCACCAGTTTGGGGCCAGTTTGGGTCTTCCTTGGAGTTTCCCACACTGGGTTTTCCTCCCAGGTCAAATCCAGTAGGTGTTCCAGGGACCTTCCAGTTTGGGACTTCCTGGGTCTCTCCTGCGCAGGGTTTTCCTTCCAGGTCAAATCCAGTAAACGTCCCAGGGATCCACCAGTTTGGGACCAGTTTGGGTCTTTCCCGGCCTCTCCTGTGTCAGGTTTTCCTTATAATTCAAAACCATGGAGTGTCCCAGTGATCTCCCAGTTTGGGTTTTCCCCAGTGTCTTCAGGGCAGGGGTTTCCTTCCAGGTCAAAACCAGGAAGTGTCCCAGGCGTCCACCTGTTTGGGGCCAGTTTGGGTCTTCCTTGGCGTCTCCCACACTGGGTTTTCCTCCCAGGTCAAATCCAGTAGGTGTTCCAGGGACCTTCCAGTTTGGGACTTCCTGGGTCTCTCCTGCGCAGGGTTTTCCTTCCAGGTCAAATCCAGTAAACGTCCCAGGGATCCACCAGTTTGGGACCAGTTTGGGTCTTTCCCGGCCTCTCCTGTGTCAGGTTTTCCTTATAATTCAAAACCATGGAGTGTCCCAGTGATCTCCCAGTTTGGGTTTTCCCCAGTGTCTTCAGGGCAGGGGTTTCCTTCCAGGTCAAAACCAGGAAGTGTCCTGGGGATCTCCACGTTTGGATCTTCCCCAGTCTCTCCCATGCCAGGTTTTTCTTCCAGGTCAAATCCAGTAAATGTCCCAGGGACCTCCCAGTTTGGGGCCAGTTTGGGTCTTCCCTGGCCTCTCCCATGCCAGGTTTTCCTCTCAGGTCAAAACCAGGAAGTGTCCCGGGGATCTCCAAGCTTGGATCTTCCCCAGTCTCTCCCATGCCAGGTTTTTCTTCCAGGTCAAATCCAGTAAATGTCCCAGGGATCTCCCACTTTGGGTCTTCCTGGGTCTCTCCCACACTGGGTTTTCCTCCCAGTTCAAAAACACTAAGTGTCCCAGTGATCTCCCAGTTTGGATCTCCCAGTTTGGGTCTTCCTCAGGCTCTCCCATGCCAGGTTTTCCTCCCAGGCACCTTCCTTCTGTCCCTGAGATCCACCAGGGAGAAGGGTGGATTCCAGTGTTTATTTAGGATAGCACGAGAGCCGGCTTGGACGAGGAATGATGGTCCTTGGATGGCTCCCTGCCAGGGTTTCCCTCCAGGGCTTCGCGTCTTCCCAGTTTTAGGGTTCCATTCCCGCCATCTCCAGGGAAATGTGAATTATCCAGGGGTGAATTGGTGCAGGAATCACGAATTCCATGTGGCTGGGATAAAACTGGAGGGTGTTTCCACACGGATGGGACATTCCCACCATCTCCAGGGAAACGTAAAACATCCAGGATAATTCCCTGGTTTGGAAAGGTGGGAAGCAGCCGTGGTTTGCTCCAGGTTTGGATGGAGGTGCCGGCGCTGCATGAGGGGATTGGATCTGGGAAAAGGCGTGTGGGATGTGCCTGTGCCAGCCTTGCACGCCACAGGACGTTCCTGCCAAGCTGCCTTTGCTTCCTTGGATCCGAGAGGAATCTTGGAGCCTCTGGAATTTGTCAGGATGGGCGGTGACCTCAGTGTCCCCCGTCACGGGGACAGGAGGGGCTCTCTCCAGAGCCTTTCCACGGGCAGGTTGGGATTTCCTGAGGGAAAAGTTGTTCCGGATGTGCTGGGGGGACGCTGGCAGAGGGCACTGAGCCGATTCTGTGGGACACGAGGATCCTGAGCTGACACAGGGGCTCTGTTTTTTGGGGAGAAATGTGACAAAATCATCACCATCCATCGCTTCCTGTCCCCAGTCACCGGGCAGAAGCCACCACCCATTCCCAGTAAGGCCCAACTGGGAGGCGCTGGGCTCTGGCTGCGTTTTGGGGAGCACGAGGTGCTCCTGGATCCCAGTGGGAAGAGTTTAATTTGATTTCCCAGCTGTTTAAATGAACGGAAATGTTATGAAAGCGGCCCGGGAGCGACATGAGGAGCAGACGGGGCCTGGGGTGTTTTACACCTTGTTGTAAATCCTCCTCCTCCGTGCAAAGCTGGAGTTCCAATCCTACTCCCAGCCAGGAATGGGGGACGTGTGCAGGTCATTAATCCTGAATATTAATTGTCTGTTTGCAGATCTGGGCAAAGAATCCCAGCCTTTACCTGTTGGGAAAGGACTCAATCCTAAATTTTGTGAGTGGGGAAATTCTGGCAAACAAAGATCTGCGGCCTGACGGATTTGCCAGGCTCTGGAAGTAACGTGGATGAAATCCTGGCAGGTTTTCATGGATATGAGCTCCCTCTCCTGCTACATTCAGGTGCCACCACATCCCCGCTCTTCCAGGCTGTGGAGAAGGGAATCCTCTCTTTCAGTTTTCCTTGGGAAGCAACTCCTGGATGATCAGATGCAAATTCCAACCCCAGGGCCCTTAAAAATGACAGAACTGGGGCTGGAATTTCTCCTGTTAGGATTCAAAAAATGCTTCATCCGACGAGGTTGGATTTGTCTGGAGCTCTTCTCATCCCAGCCTCAAGCCACGAGCTTTGGCTCCTGAAAAAACTGTTCACCAGCTCCTGAAAAATCAAGGCACGCCCTTGTGTGCCAGAGGAAAACGGGAAGGCTCGAGGGCGGGATACGCCTTTCCCAGGGGGGAATTCCTGTGGTTTTTCCAGGTTCAGGCAGCTCTTGGGGCATTTTCTGGGCTCTCTCAACCCACTTGCACAGGGACAGAGAGGATTTAAGGCTCAGGAGGTGCAGGAATGTGGCTGTTCCAGGGTGTTCTTGGGCTCCAAACCAGGATTTGGGATGCTGAGGAGGGCAGGGCAGGTTGATGAATCCCTTGGGTGCCAATAAACATCTCGAGGAGCTGGAACACAATCCACACTAATTACCTTGGAATTGAAAGGAATTTTCCAACGGGTTGCGCTTTTAGGGCCTTATTGTTGTTATTATTATTTTGATTGGTTCATCATCTCCTTGCCTTCCTACATCGTTGTGCTGCTGCTCAGCTCTGTCCAACCCCTGGGAAAAAAAACAGCTGGAATTTCCTTCCTTTGTAGTCAAGAAACAGAGGGAAAAAAAAACATTTTCTCCTCCAAACCGCTCCAGTTTAGGTTTTGGGTTTTTTTATTTTTCCCCGAAGACCCCGAAGAGAAAATCCACCCCCGCACAAGGAGATATTTGCGCTACAATTTGCACTCATTGAGTTCTTTTCCCACCTCGGAGGGGGAGAACAGCCCCTTTTCCTGCCCTTTGTGGCCGTGCTGTTTGTCCTGGAAGGCAGCCGAGCTCCGGGCGCTTTCGTACCGCTGCTCCCGCCCCGTCCCGTCGCTGCTGTGTCCCCGGGAAGCCGCTGCGTCCCCGCCGCTGTCCCCGTGTCCCTGTGCCCTCCCCGGGTCTGCTCACGGTGTTTTGTTTATTGCAGAGAAACCCCATAACGAAACGTCTTTACGAAATTACACTGACATGTACCGTGGTGAGTCAACGCTGGCTTCTGGAGTCCCGGCTTAACCCAGCCCCGCCTAACCCGACTGACCCCGCGCTAACCGGGCGGCCCCGCGCCGGCTCCGCCCGTGGCCCCCCTCTCTGTCCCCGTGTTCCCGTCGTGGCCTCAATTTCCCCGAAAATCCATCGGCACAGGCCGAGCCAAAGCCCCCGTGGAGTTTCCGCTTTTCCAGCTAGGCGAGGTTTGGGGGAATTAAGCGGAGCTGCAGAGTGCGGCTTAGGAGGGCTGGGGGTTTAATGGGGCTTGCCCCTCGTGGCTGAGTTTGTTCCCTCGGGTCTGGTCCTCAGGAAAAGCTCGGGATTTAAACCTCAGCCCCCGCCTCATCCCTGTTTTCTCCGTCTCCAAAAAGAGCATTTCCAGAAAGAGCATCCTTTGAAATTCCAGCTAAACTCAGGCAGTGACAAAAAGGGGGTGAAAGAAAGAGGAATGTTTGCTTTCCTTAAAATCTGGGTGATTTCTGTGGAGAAAGGCTGGACTTGTGCTGGATGCTTCCACGAGGCTCCTGCCCTTTGTCGGGGCAGGGAATTCCCTCCGGAGCCTCCCTCTGCTGGGAGAAGCCCATCCCAAACCCAGAAATGATGTTCCAGACCCTCCCAGGGCAGGATCGCTGCCCTGGGAATGGGTTGGAATTGTCAGGGATGTGATGGGATAATGCGGGCAGCAGTGGGGGGGTTTTAGGGAGCGGGACATGGGGCTGGTTTGGGTGGATTTGGGAGCACAGGGAGTGCCAGGAGTGTGACAACCACTCCAAAGACCACCACGGATTCCAGCTGCTCCCAAATCCGTGGGCAGGATTCGCTTCCTGCCCCTCCTGCTGCTTTTGGGGCCGGGGTCGTGCAGGGTCAGCCCCGGGGATGTCCCTGCCCGGTCCCCACCGCGCCTGGGAGAGAAATCCCTCCCAGAGCCGAGGCTTCCTTTGGTCCTGGCACAACCCAGGGCACATTTCCCATCCCACGGGGACTTCTGGGGACAGGGAAGGCGTTTGCCAGCTGGGAGCAGGGAGAGCTGGAGTGTGGGAAGAGCAGGATGTGCCAGGCCAGGGCACCGGGGTCGGTGTCCCCGCCAAGGGAATTGGGATGTTGGCACCAGGAGCAGGAGGTTTTTGAGGATGCTGAGGAGCTGGGAAAGGCTCCTCTGTGGAATCAGCCTCGGAGGGAGCGCTGGTGGCAGCAAATGGGCTGGGAATAGCCTGAAAATACTTGGAGAAATGGATGGGAAAAGGGATTGTCAGGAAAATCAGCGTCGGTGGGAGCTGCACAAACTGCCTGGAGGAGATGGGACAGGGACAGAGGGAAATCCAGTGGACAGTTGTCCTGGACTTCCGGATATCCCACTGGATGTCTTTGTTCATGGAAAAGGGATGCTTAAGTGCCTTGGTCAGGAAAATGAGGTTTTATCTGCACAATCTCCAGGATTTCTATTCCTCTATCTCTGTTTCAGAGGTGCACAGGATAAACTTCCTGCTGTTTGTATTGTGACATTCCCTGGAGCTTCCTGGCTCCAGGGGATTCCAACCAGCCACCCACAGCCCTGTGCAGACCTGAACTCCAACCCAGCACTTAATTAACTCATTAGTTAATGAGCTGGGGGAAAAAAACCTCTTCCCTTAGCCCTTTTCCTTGTTGCTGCCCCCGTGTTTCCCATTGGAACGACCTCTGTGGGAATGCCGGAGCCATGGGGTAGGGAGAGGGACATCAATCCCAAGGATTTCAGGTGTCTGGGGGATTTGGGGCTGCTCTTCCTTGGGGTGCTGATCCCTGGGATCCGGGCTCAGCTCTGGAGCCAGCTGGCAAAGGGCTCTGCAGAGGCTGAGTCCCATTCCCGGGGTGTTTCCAAGCTCATCCCAGGGACGCGGGACCTCCTGGTGTGGACGTGGAGCACGAGAGGGTGTGGGACACTTGTCCCAAACTCCCCCCAAAGCCTGGGATCACCACGGGAAGTGCCACCCTGCCCTTGTCCCCACGGAGCAGCAGCGAGGATTCCCTGAATTCCGTGCTGCAGTTATCCAGGGAAAATGATCTAAAAGGATTCACTGGATATTTGATTAGCAGAAATCTCTCCTTTTTTTTTTTTTTTTTTAATGAAAGTGAAATCCCGTTTTGCTCGCTTTTCTCTCTTTTTTTGGCAAACCTGTGGTGTTTGGCTGGGCAGGAGGAGAGCGGATGGGATGAGGCTGGATGTGCACATCCCTGGGAACTGGAGCTGATGGAGGATTTTTAGATGGATGAGAAGTGGATGTTTCTGGGATGGCCCCAGTTCACAGGTCCAGTTTCACAAAGACTGGAAGCAGAATCTCTTTTTAAGGAGAATTAAACAGCCACAGGATTTCTTTTTCCAGCTTGGATCCGTCCAAAGGGTTGAGGGCATCCTTGACACTTCCAGCTGCAGCTTCCACATGCTCAGAGCTGGAACAGAACCTGGCAGAAATTCCGGCTGCTCCCTGTCAGAAATAGCAAGATATTAATTAGTAAATAATTTATTAGCAGTGCTGTACTGAGGCAAAAATCAGCTTTTTCTCGGTGTTGCCATTAGGTTCGTTAAGGCCAGGGTACTAATTAATCTCCCCGATTTTTAATTGCCATCATTAATACAGGCTCGTAAAATTTGGCTTGCTCTGCTGCTCAGCTTTTCCAGTGATCCCACAGGCTCCTGAGCCAAGGGCTCCGGAGTGGGAATGAATCCCGCGGCCGGCCCTGGCTCATCAAACCAAATCCCAATTCCCTGAGGAGATGGGAGAAGCTCCCGGCTGTGGCTGGAGTTTCGGGAGCCGTGGGAAGCTCCCAGCCCCGGGATGGGCTGGTTTAGCCAGGAATGGGAGCCTCTCCGGGAGCAGGGATGCAAAGAGCGGCCTCCGCCTGCCCGGAGAACCCGGCCCCTTCGGGAAAAAGTCCGGATTTTCCTGCCCTGGTAATCCATTAATCGAATAATTGACTAACTGGCCGGGAGCACACGTGGAGGGGACACCGTGGGAGTGTGGGAGCGCTGGGATGTGGGCGTGGGATCAATTCCAAGGGGTTGGGACTTCCTCCCCTGCTGCCGGGCCTTCCCCAAGGCTGGTGGGAGCTCCAGGAACGGCCCCTGTCCTCCCTCCCCTCCTTCTCCCCCTGCCACAGCTCTGGAGGTTTCCCAAACATTCCCAAATTCCCGGCTGCTTCCCACTCACTGAGCCAGAGGAGCTCTGGAGCAGCAGGAGAGGCCTTGGGCTGCATCCCAAGATCCTGCTCCTGCACCGGGGGTCTCTCCCCATGGATCACTCCAGTTTTTTAGTGTCCCTGTGCCAACCCTGCCCATACCGTCCCTTTTCCTAATCCTATAACTTCCACCTCTGCTTCTGCTGCTTTCAAGCCCATCTCATCCAGCTTTGTCCTCACTGATCCAGATCTAGGTCAATAATTCCACTTATTAATGGAATTTTTTCCATTAATAATTAAATATCCCCCCCCTGCAAAGAGACCTTCACTGTGTGGATCCGTAGGGATTTGTCTTGTGTCTTCCCCTTGGATTTTTCCTGTTAAACTTCCCTGTCCAGTCCTGAAATCTGTCATTTTGGTGGCTGGGCTGTCCCTTTCCAAGGGGAACTGTCCTTCCAGGCCTTTAGCAAGGATGGAAAACATCCTTGGTGCTGCTGGAGCCTCAGGAATGCTCCAGATCCCGGAGATCTCCGTGGCAAAGCAGCTCAGTGTTGGAGCAAACCCTTCCCGAGCCCGTTTGTTCCTTCTGTCCTTTGTTTTGTGTTACATCCATCAGTATTTCCAGCTTTCATCTGATCTCAGCCTGTTTTCCGGAGGCAGAGGTGGCAGGAAAAGTGGGAGCTGACGGAGTGGGGACAATTCCCACGGCTCGGCTTCCTCTGCCCATCCTCTGCCGCTCCTTTTCCTCCCTCCCTGCCAAACCTCCCCTCTCTCCCTTTTTATTTTTAATTTTGAATTTCTTTGGAGCCCTTCTCCCCTTTCCAGGAGCATTCCTGGGTGAGTTCAGTATCCCGGCTCGGTGACGGCTTCCGTGGAATCCCGGCACGGGGGAGACTTTTAAAGCACCGTGTTTTTTGTTTCTTTGTTTTTGTTTTCTTTCCTTCTCTCCCGCTGATTCCAGCCCGAGGGATTACGGAAACGACTCCCAGCTTCATGTATCCCTACGGAACCTCCAGCAGTCAGATGGTGCTCCGAGGGGTGGATCTCCTGCTGGAATGCATCGCTTCCGGAGTGTACGTACCTCGGACAGGGGGATGGCGTGGGATCAGGGGGCGGAATCACCACTGGATTGGGAAAAAGGGATCATTCCCTCCCTTTTTAGTTATTAACAACCCCCTCGTAACCTGCTCGATGCATGGAGCAAACTGAGATGAATTTTCCGGGTGCCTTCAGATGCTTTTCCAAGGATGATTCCCCACTGGTTGTCCGTAGGTTTGGGAATTTCCCGGGAGCTCCTCACCACGTTTTGGGAGAGGACACTTGTGATCCATGTGCTCCCAGCAGTGTCCTGGGCTCGTGGTCCTGCCCAGAGCATCGGAGCAGAGCCCTGCCCACGGCACGGGGGGAACAAAATGGGCTTTAAGGTCCTCTCCAACCCAAACCATCCCGGAATTCCATGATCCTGCATCCCCAGGCACAAGCCATGAGGAGAACACTGCTCCTGGCCAGCTGGTGAAGCTCAGGGGAGGTGCTGGGAAGGAGGGTGGCCCAGCCATTGGACCAGAGCTTCTCCATGGATATCAGTGGCTCCCAGGAGTGGGATTTTTAGGAGTAACAACTCTTTACTTCCTCCGAGTCCTTTTCCTGTCTTGAAAAAAATTTTTGATCCCTTTCCCTCTCCTCAGGCCAGCACCGGACATCATGTGGTACAAGAAAGGGGGAGAGCTCCCAGTGGGCAAAACCAAGCTGGAAAACTTCAACAAGGCCCTGCGCATCTCCAACGTGTCCGAGGAGGATTCCGGGGAATATTTCTGCCTGGCCTCCAACAAGATGGGCAGCATCCGCCACACGATCTCGGTGAGAGTGAAGGGTACGTCACCTTTACCTCGCCCTCTTTGGGATCTGCCCACCTGGAGCTGGGAAGGGACGGGCCTGGATTGCTGGGAGAGACTGGGAGAGCTTTCCCCGCGGGCTGGGGGTGTGCGGCTTCCAGGCATCCTTATTCTTCAGGGATTCGTGGAATGGGTTGGATTGGAAGGAGATTAAAGGTCATCCCATTCCATCCCTGACATGGGCAGGGACACCTTCCACTATCCCAGGGTGCTCCAAGCCTCATCCAGCCTGGCCTTGGACACTTCCAGGGATCCAGGGGCAGCCACAGCTCCTCTGGGCACCCTGTGCCAGGGCCTCCGCACCCTCACGGCCAGGAATTCCTTCCCAATATCCCATCTAAACATTCTCTCACTTTAAATCTTATCCAAACTGCCCTAAAAGCAGTGGGAGATGTGACCCCACAGATGTGAAGGTTGTGGATTTGTGTGGCCGAGGAGAGGGAAAGGAGCCTCCCCACCCTCGCTGCATCCAGGGAAACCTGCCCGGTGTTTCCACGGCTCTTCCTTCCCCAGGGAATGCTGGAGGGGGGATTTTGGGGGGCGCTGCTGCTGCCTGTGTCACCGGGCCGTGGTGTTTTCCAGCTGCTCCCTACTGGCTGGATGAGCCCGAGAACCTGATCCTGGCCCCGGGCGAGGACGGCCGGCTGGTGTGCCGGGCCAACGGGAACCCCAAGCCGGCCATCCAGTGGCTGGTGAACGGAGAACCCATCGAAGGTGAGCCTCCCTCACCGAAATCCCAGCCCAAATTCCAGCCTGGGATCTCCTGGCTGAGTCCAGACACCCCCTCAAACCCCCAGCTCGTCTGGGATGAGCCCAGCTCACCCCCGGGTGGTGGCCGTGGAGCCCCCGCCCCACCACCGGGCTTGAACTGAGCTGCAAAGACTCACAGCGATATTTTGGGGTGGATTTTGGTGAAAAGGGGGAATTTTAAGGGCTCTCTGTGTGTGTTTTGAAGCGGCCCCGCCCAACCCGAGCCGGGAGGTGGCCGGGGACACCATCGTGTTCCGGGACACGCAGATCGGCAGCAGCGCCGTGTACCAGTGCAACGCCTCCAACGAGCACGGCTACCTGCTGGCCAACGCCTTCGTCAGCGTGCTGGGTGAGCCCCGGGAGCATCCCAATCCCACGGGATTCACGGCTGGGTTGGCTTGGGAAGGGCCGTCAAGCTCAGCTCAAAAGCTCAGCTCGAAAGCTCAGCTCGAAAGCTCAGCTCAAAACGTGGGCGTGCCGTGAGGTTGAGGAGGTGGTGTTGGGTCATGGGTTGGATGTGATGATCCCAGAGGTTTTCTCCAACCTCAGTGATTCTGGGATTTGCCTAAAATTCCAGCCCCCTGCCATGGGCAGGGACACCTTCCACCAGCCCAGGGTGCTCCAAGCCATGTCCAGCCTGGCCTTGGACACTTCCAGGAATGAGGCAGCCACAGCTTCTCTGGGCAACCTGTGCCAGGGCCTCCCCACCCTCTAATATCCAATTCCTTCCTAAAATCTGATCTAAATCTCTTCTGTTTTAGTTTAAAATCATTCCCCCTTTGCCTAGCACTATATGCCCATGTAAAAAGTCACTCTCCCTGTTTTTTCTAAGCCCCCTTTTCCCTGCAGAAGTTTTCCATAAGTTTTGCTGTTTGCTGCCCTGAGGGAATGCACAAAGGTCCCTTGGCTTTGGAGCAGAAATCCATTGCCATGGATCTGCCAAGGCAGGCAAGGCTGAGCAAATCCTAGGATATGAGCGAGGCTGGAAGAGAAGGAATAAAGAAACTCTACTGGGTTTTAAAGTGCCAATAGGAAAAGCGACCAAAAAAAAAATGGGAATGTGGCTGAAAATCCTGGAGAGGAACCGCAGAACCCAGCCGCTGTTATTTTTTTAATCCTTCTCCACTTTGGCTGTTGGGATTTGGGCTGCTGGCAGATGTTCCCCCCCGGATCCTGGCGCCCCGAAACCAGCTCATCAAGGTGATCCAGAACAACCGGACCCGCCTCGACTGCCCCTTCTTCGGCTCCCCCATCCCCACCCTGCGCTGGTAAGAGCTGCAGCTCCTCCCCCGCCAGCCCCAGGGGTGGGAAGGGAGGGGGTTTCCCGCTTTTCCTTCCCCTCCAACAGCACTTTGTGGTGTTGGGAGGTTTAAGAACGGCCAGGGGAACACGCTGGATGGAGGGAACTACAAAGCGCACGAGAACGGCAGCTTGGAGATGCTCATGGCTCGCAAGGAGGACCAGGGGATCTACACCTGCGTGGCCACCAACATCCTGGGAAAAGCTGAGGCCCAGGTCCGCCTGGAGGTCAAAGGTAGGGGCACGAAGGGGCCAAAATCTTGGATCTTTCTGGAGGTTGCGGCGGAAAGATTTGGGGTTAAAGGGGTTGGTTGTGCTCCCAGCAGTCCATCAGCAGCACAGGCTGATCTGATCTGATCTGATCTGATCTGGTCTGATTAGGTCTGATCTGATTTGGTCTGATCTGATATTCCAGCAGGTGGGAGCCGGAAGTCTGAAAATGGTGGATTTTCCATTTTAATGTCGGGAAAAACCAAGGCTGGGCTATCCTGTGGAAGGGCTGGGTGTGGGTGTTGAGCTGGGAGGTGCCGCCAGGAATGCAGACAGAAAATCCGAGTGTTCCTCAGGGTTGACCGAGGACAACAAAGCATTTTCGGAATTGTTTCTACTCTGCTCAGCAAATCTGGCTGCTGACTCCGAAAACTGGGTGTTCTTGAAAGCCTCAGCACGAATAAATGACTTGTTAAATCGATTTATTTGTTTCCCAGACTGCCCAAAGCCGGGCAAACTTCTCCTCCCCAAGTACCCCTCTCTCCGCTGAGCTCCTGAGCCAAACCCCGGCAGTTTGGGGCATAATCCCTTTTTTTTGTGACCTCGTGCAGACCCCACCAGGATCGTGAGGGGGCCCGAGGACCAGGTGGTCAAGAGGGGCTCCATGCCTCGGCTCCACTGCCGCGTCAAGCACGACCCCACGCTGAGGCTCACGGTCACCTGGCTCAAGGACGAAGCCCCCCTGTACCTGGGGAGCAGGTCTGTGGCCAAAATTCCCATGGGTTTTCTCTCCTAGGATTGCTGGGTTGTTAGCAGAATGTTCCAAGAGTCACCATGGATAAATATTGAGTTCCCACCTAAGGAATATTTGATGTTTTGGACACTTTTAATCTCCCCGGCTCCCAACAAACGCTGCTCAGCAGCACAATTGATTTATCAGTAAATCCAGGCTTTGCTGTCGGTTTTATTCACAGATATTTTAGGACATCTTGATAAAACACAGGACTTAATAACGGAGCTGCTTCAAAATTAATGTTCCTCTGCAGCTTTAATTTCCTTTCCACACCTGACTCCCCTCCCTGCGAGGCACGATCAGATCCCAGGGCACAAGCCTGAGGTTGGCTGTTGTCCTAAAAGTGTGATTATCCCCCAGATACACCCCAGAGCACATGATTCCTTAGGAAATGAGGCTTCCCAGAATAACCCAGCACATCCTTAGCTGATCAAACCTCCAGACCAGAGACGTCCTCGTGTCCCGGTCGGGTTTTCAGGCGGATTTTGCCAGAGAACAGCTCAGCCCTCCCCTCTGCTGGGGCACAGCTTTGTGGTGTTGTTTCCTTGAAGGATGAAGAAGGAAGATGATGGTCTGACCATCTTTGGCGTGGCTGAGAAGGACCAGGGCGATTACACCTGCGTGGCCAGCACGGAGCTGGACAAGGACTCGGCCAAGGCCTATCTCACCGTGCTGGGTAAAGCCGTCCTGACCCCAGGGCTGGGCTCCTGATTTTCCATAGGACACCCCGACCTGCAGGTCAGGCTGGAAGGGGGATCTGGGCCCCCCAGAGTGTCCCCTGAGTGCTCAGGGAGGGGCTGGCAGGGCAGAGGTTCTGTTGCTGCAGGGCTTGGCAGGGACGCGCTGCCACGGCGCTGAATTGGTGAAAAAAACTGGTGGGAAAAGCTTGGATTTTAGAGCAAAAAGTAAAAAAGCGGTTGTTGCATGAGGCCCAGAACATCCCCAGGTGGATGCTGAAGCTCTGTGAGAACAGCCCTAAATTTGGGAGTGAGTTTAACAGGATGTTGGGGCGCTGAGCAAAGGGAATTGGGGCTGAGCCGGCTCATCCTGGCCCCGCGTGACCCCTTTGGAGCACAGGGAAGGACAGAGTGGGGCCCATTCCCCATTTGTGCCTCTGCAACACCCACAGATTTATCATCCCCTGCCCTTGGCCACCTCAGATTCCCGGGAATGCCACAACCTGCCTGTGCACCCACCCCGACCCGCAGTGCCCGACCCCAGCAGGAACAGCAATCCCAGATATCCCAAATAATTCGGCTGGGCTTGATTCATTTCCCATCCTTCCTCCTAATGGCTCATTAACTCCACATCTGATGTTTCCCCTTTGCTGTGAGCTACAAATCCGGAGAAAGGTGACAGGAGGGCTGTGGGGGAAGGATATTCCCACTCTGCTTCCCAGAGAGCATCGATCCCTGCTGAAATCCGTAACTTTATGTTTGCCAGGTGCTCCTTTGGCCACCCAAGCTTAAACTAACCCGGTTAACACCACTGTCTTACCTTGCAGCCGTCCCTGCTAACCGGTTGAGAGACTTACCCAAAGGTAATCCTCACTAATTCCAAGCCTTCCTTTTCTTTTCCACCTTGGTTTTTGGTTTGCCTCGCCAATAACGCCAGCAGAGAAGTGTAGCAGCTGGAAAAGCTGGGAGTTGGTGCTCCAAGTCCTGTGAAAGTTGTCCTGGAAGGAGCTGAAGCTTCCAAGTCCTGCCCAGGTTTCCTTGGAGGAGCTGATGCTCCAAATCCTGCCCACGTTATCCTGGAAGGAGGGGATGTTCCAAGTCCTGTCCATGTTTTCCTTGAAGGAGCTGATGCTCCAAATCCTGCCCGAATTATCCTGGAAGGAGTTGATGCTCCAAGTCCTGTCCAAATTGCCCTTGAAGGAGCTGATGCTCCAAGTCCTGTCCAAATTGCCCTTGAAGGAGCTGATGTTCCAAGTCCTGTCCAAATTGCCCTTGAAGGAGCTGATGCTCCAAATCCTGCCCGAATTATCCTGGAAGGAGTTGATGCTCCAAGTCCTGTCCAAGTTTCCTTGGAGGAGCTGATTCCTCCAAGTCCTGTCCAGTTTGTCCTTGAAAACCCACCCCGATGGCCATGGGTAGAAAGGTCCTGTGCCACAATTTGATGTCCCCCAGTGCCAGCTCCGGGGTGCAGGAATCACTTCACCTGTGCTTGGAAATCCTGATGGGAGAGAAAACCCACACGGAATCCCTTAATCCTTACCTGGAATTTATTCCTGTTATTGCACAGGCTGGTTCTTGTGACCGGATAAGGAAACTGGAATTGTGTCCAGGGAATTTCTAACAAATTTATATTTCCACTGAGGTTTTGTGCCCTTTCCGTGTTATTTGTTTGCATTTCTGTGTGAGAGGTCACAAATCCCCCCAAACCGGCGCTCCCACCACCCATTTTTCTGGGAAAAGCAGGATTTTAAGTCAAGGCACAACCAGTGCACGACCACATTTATATTTTAAAAATTTCCCTGGTCCCCCCAAAGAGCTGCAGGACGTGGATTGTGCCACGGGGCTGGGAGAAGCCGTGGGAATTGCGGGGGGGACAATCCCAGCCTCACTTTTCCCGTTCCAACAGAACGACCCGACCGGCCCCGGGACCTGGAGCTGACGGACCTGGCGGAGAGGAGCGTGAGGCTGACGTGGATCCCTGGGGACGACAACAACAGCCCCATCACGGGTGTGTCCCCAACCCTCCCTGGCCCCATCCCCATCCCGTCCCCTTCCCCGAAGGAAAAACCCCTTCCCGGGCCGAACCCTTCACGCGCCTCTCCCCCCGCTGTCCCAGACTACATCGTGCAGTTCGAGGAGGACCGCTTCCAGCCGGGAATGTGGCACAACCACTCCAGGTATCCCGGGAGCGTCAACTCGGCCGTGCTGAGCCTCTCTCCGTACGTGAATTACCAGTTCCGGGTGATCGCCGTCAACGACGTCGGCAGCAGCGTCCCCAGCCTGCCCTCGGAGCGCTACCAGACCAACGGGGCACGTGAGTTGTTCCCCGGTTCTCTCATCCTCGGAATACTCCTCTCTCCACGCGGATCCTTCCCCCTGGTGGCGTGTGATCCCAGGAATTGGCTGTGGGGGAGTTTCATTATGGAATCCTCAAGTTTGTGGGATCAGTCCAGTCCTGCTGAGCGGCAAAACGCAGAAATTTAGGCGAAGGTCGCTCCAGGAGTATCTGGTGTGGGAAAACCTGGTTTTCCCTCTTTTCCTTGCAGAGGGGATTCCTAAAGGAATTTTTTCAGTCTTTTCAGACCATGGGAAGCTCAGAAATCTGTCGGGAAATTAGACTCAAGTGTAAACATTGCTGATTATTGTCCACTGTTCAAGCTGACCTGGCGCCCACATCGACGCTGTGAGGGTGGGGAGGCCCTGGCACAGGTTATCCAAAGAAAATGTGGCTGCCCCATCCCTGGAAGTGTCCAAGGCCAGGCTGGAAAAACCCGGGATACTGGAAGGTGTCCGTGCCCATGGCAGGGGGTGGCACTGGGTGATTTTAAGATCCCTGCCAACCCAAGTTCTGTGATAAAGGAATGAAACCTGCTCCAATCCACAACCAGGCCTCCAGTTTGTCCGCCCAGTGCTTTTCTGGAGAATATTTGGGAAAATTTCACACGAGGAATTCTCGGGAATCTCAATACTTTTGCTGCTTTTCTTCCTTTAAGCGATTCCAGCGAGATTCCTGCAGGATCTGCTGGCATCTAGTGTTGGCTTCCAACAGTGCCCGGCGTGGCTCAGCTTTCCAAGGGACAAACTCAGCTCCCGGGGCACCTCCACAATGGTCCCCTTTCAAAGATTTAGGACATTTGGGAAAAAAAAAAAAAAAAAGGAAAAAAAAGGAACCTCCTAAATAAATGGCCTGGTTTTCAAGAGTACTGAGAGTCTCCTGTTCCATTAACCTGAATGGGAACTTTTGGGAAAACCAGGCCATTGACTTGTGTCTTGGAAGGACTTTTGGCTTGCACGGATTTAACCACTCAGACGGGACTTTTTTGGCTTTATAAAATGCATTTGTTTTATTTAATTTTACTTTAATGTGAATTTCAGGTCCTGAAATCAACCCCACAGGAGTTCAAGGTGCAGGGACCCAAAAAAACAACATGGAAATAACCTGGACGGTGGGTTCCTCGTTGGTGCCTCTGGAGTTGCAGGACAAGGGGGAATGGATTTAAAGAGCCAGGGGCAGGGATAGATGGGATATTGGGAAGGAATTCTTCTCTGTGAGAGTGGAGAGGCCCTGGCACAGGTTATCCAAGGAAAACATGGCTGCCCCTGGATCCCTGGAAGTGCCCAAGGCCAGCTCGGAGCACCCTGGGATAGTAGGAGGTGTCCCTGCCCATGGCAGGGGTGGGACTGGATGAGCTTTAAGTCCCTCCCAACCCAAACCATTCCATGATTCCACGATGAAATAAAAAGCAGGAGACACAAAAAAGGCCTAGGACGAGGTCTGCGATCAAAAGAAGAATTAGCAGTTGTGCAAATCAAAGATGGGACATCCAGGGGCGTTGGATCCAGGCCGAGGTCACTGAGGATGCTCCGAGAGTCGATTCCTGAAGGAGTTCAGGGGATTTACGGAGCGGCTCCTGCTTTGCTTCCTGCACCAGCAGGTGTCAGCCACAAATAAGGCATTGGCTGTCAGGAGGGTTGGAATTGCAGTGGGGATTTAGACTGGAATATAGGGATAATAGATATGGAATTGGGTATTGTACATATTCTATATTATGTACATAGTTGATATATTTTTATATACATCTATTTGAGGAATCTGCTCTAGTGAAGGTGTCCCTGCCCATGGCAGGGGTTTGCAATGAGATGAGTTTTAATGCCTTTCAACCCAAACTATTCCAGGAATAAAATCCTGAATTCTATGAATAAAAGGTTCCTGCTCCTGCCTTGCCTCTGGAGGACAAGAACTCCCGATGCCTCTCCCTGGGAACAAAACAGGGAGATTTGCTGACGGAGCAGGGAGCAAAACCCAGCAGCCGAGCAGAACTTCCTGAACGTCCACGGCGGAGAAATCCCAATTTTTCTTCTCTCCCTCTCACTCTCCTCCTCTGTTTTGCTCCATTAAAGCCTCTGAATGCAACTCAGGCTTATGGGCCCAACCTCAGGTACATCGTGAGGTGGAGGAGGCGGGACCCCCGCGGGAGCTGGCACAACGAGACCGTGCGGAGCGCCCGGCACGTGGTGTGGAACACCCCCATCTACGTCCCCTACGAGATCAAGGTGCAGGCGGAGAACGACTTCGGCAGAGCCCCGGAGCCCGACACCTACATCGGATATTCCGGGGAGGATTGTGAGTATTGGTCTGGCCACGGGCGCTGGGGCAGGGCGGGGAACACGGGGTTGGTGCCCGGGGGTGGGGGGAGCGCTGCGTGGTTTGGCACGAAAATCCAGTTCTAGGCTGGATGAGGCTTGGAGGAAGCTGGGATGTGGGAGTGTTCCTGTCCGTGGCCACCTGGACTGTGGAAGATGCCCGTGGCCGCCTGGGATAGTGCAAGATATTCCTGCGCGTGGTTTCTTGGGCTATGGAAGTGTCCCTGTCCATGGCCTCCAGGGCTATGGAAGTGACCTTGTCCATGGCCACCTGGGATACTGGGACCTGTCCATGGCCTCCTGGGATAGTGCGAGATGTTCCTGTCCATGGTTGCTTGGGCTATGGAGGTGTCCCTGCCCACGGCCGCCTGGAAGAGCGGGAAGTGTCCCCGTCCGTGGCCACCTGGGCTGTGGAAATGTCCCTGTCCATGGCCACCTGGGATAATGGAAATATCCCTGTCCATGGCCGGCTGGACTATGGAAGTGACTCTGTCCATGGCCTTCTGGGGTAGTGAGAAATGTCCCTGTCCGTGGCCTCCTGGGCTATGGAAGTGTCCCTTTCCGTGGCCACCTGGACTAGGGGAGGTGCCCATGGCCACCTGGGATAGTGCAAGATGTTCCTATCCATGGATTCTTGGGCTACGGAGGTGTCCCTGTCCATGGCCACCTGGAATAGTGGGACCTGTCCACGGCCACCTGGACTATGGAAGTGTCCCTGTCCACGGCCACCTGGGCTACGGAAGTGTCCCCGACTGTAGCCACCAGGGATAGGGGGAGGTGTCCCTGTGCACGGCAAGGGCGGGACTGGATGATTTTAAGGTCCTTTCCAACCCAAACCATTCCGAGATTCCACGCCTGGAAGGAAGGCCTGGCCACTGGATCCTGTTCTGGGCTCCCAAGCCACCCAACCTCTCCCAAAGCACATTTTGAGTGTGGAAATCAGCAGGATTTCACCTGAGATGAACCCTGCCTGTATTCCAACAAACGGCAGGAAATTTTCTGCCCCTGAGCACCGAGATCATCTCAAACAAAAGATTCCACAACTTCCCAAAAGTCCTGAGTCCATCCTGGCCTGGATTCTTGTGCCTCTAGGATAAAACCTCAGCTAATCCCCAGCCCAGGCTGCTGTTTGCAGCACGTTAGGCTCAGCTTATCTCCCTTTAGACCCCTCCCCCGGCCACAGGACAACAACCAGCAGCTTTAATTCTCTTTTCATCTTCATCTGGGCCTCTGGTGTCACCTCCTGTGCTTGCAGCGTCCAAGACTTCCAACCACCATTATCCTTATCCTGTCGGGATAACGTGGTTTACTGCCAGCTGCTTGATTTTTAAGGAAATATCCCTCAGTTTGTGGCTTCGGAGGGTTCCTGGCTGTGGGATTTTGGGGTTATCAAGAAGGAAAGAGGATAAAACAAGTGACCGTCCACAAACAGGGCACGGAAATTTGAAGTAAAGCCAGAATTTTGGGGTTGTGATGGCACAGGCAACACATCCTCCTGGGATGGCAAAGTCCTGGAGGAGACAGGGCAAGGAAAACGGGTGGGAAAAGTGGGAACCAGGGGAAGAGCTGGAGACTGGAAGCAAACTGGGCCCAGCTCAGGGGCTGTGACTGGGAAAGCTCCTGATGGCACCGTAGTCTCTGCCTTGTCTGTGCCCTCCCAGGGGGTTTTTCCTAATTCCTTTTGAAAATTCCTGCAGTAATTTTGGGTTTGGGGAGGATCTCCATGAGCCTCCACATGTTCGTGTTACACGGAGGGAAACCAGGGAGAGCAAAGCTTCTCCTGACTGTGTTTGAGGGGTGGGACAGGTTAAAAAAACCCCCAAAACCCCACAAAAACTCTCCCAAAAATAATCCCTGCGCAGGCACATCTGAGTGGCCTCACAAATAACTGCAGAGTTCTGCACAGAGCTGTAAAGAGGAGGAAAAATCCTGACTGGATCAACAGCAAATTGGTCAAATTCGGATTAAAGGCTGTGGAAATCAGGTGGTTTTGTAACTTTGGGGTCGAGCTTTGGGCTGGATGTGCTGGGGTCCTTCAGCTGCAGAGGGAGGTGAGCCTGCAGCAGGAATCCCTGCTTTTAACCGGATCAGGAATGTTCTCCTGATGGCTGGAGGAGCGAAACAGGATTTGTTTTCCTCCCTTTCCCGTGGAAGAGGGCAGAGCCGCCGTGGGGCTGCTGCTCACCCGATTTCTGACGTGAAACCCACTCCAAGGGGTGTCCGTCTGTCCATCTGTCCACCTGGCCTGGCGCCTGATGACCACTCTGCTTTATCCCTGCCCGCCCAGATCCCAAGGCCGCTCCCACGGATGTCAGGATCAGAGTCCTAAACAGCACGGCCGTAGCTCTGAGCTGGACCCGGGTGCACCTGGACACCATCCAGGGACAGCTCAAGGAGTACAGAGTGAGCCACCCCCAACCCCCCCCCCCGGCACTGACCACTAACCCAGCTAACCCCCGAAAATTCCCAGCTGGCTCCCGGGATGGAGCTGCTGGAGGTGGGGATGACGGAAAACCTCCCTCTGCTCACCGGGACCCTTTGGCTGCGGGGCCGCAGCAGCGGTGAAGGGCCTGGGTTTGCTCTTTGTGGTGCCTGGGTGGGGCTGGGGACGGCTCCTGTCGCTGCCTCTGGGTTTGGGGCCGTGTCCCGGAGCTTGGGGCAGGATCTGGGATGCTCCAAGCAAATAGGGAAGGGCTGGGGTTGTCCTACAGCACAGGGATGTGGGGGAATGGCCTCAAGCAGGTCGGGTTTTGTGTCATCCCCGAAATAACGACAGCGTCTCTGACTGATCAACAACCCCTGCAAAGCCTAAACCAGTGACTGGGACTAACTGGGCACTAAAGCCAGCGTGGAGCCGGGTTTTCTGTTTATATTTAATATTTCACATTTAATATTTAACATTTCCTCCTGATGTGCCTGTTCAAAACCAGCCAGACCCTGAGCAGGGCCCTTCCACCGGCGTTCAAAACATTTTGCCAAACCCCCGTGTCCTGAATTTCAAAATCCAGTCATCTCCTGGCTCTCCTTTTCCTGCTTCTTCTTTGGGTTTATCTTCTGAATGAATCTTATTTCTGCATGAAATAGGATTTACGGGCAGGGGCTCTGAATGGGAGACTTCCCAAATTCAGGCTTTCCTTTGTGTCCCACCTCTCCTCGCTCACCACCGTGGGGCTCCTCCGAGTAGAAAGGGAGAATCCCTGGATGTTCGACGCTTGGGAATCAGGAACAGCTTTTAGTCTGAGCTCAGTGGTTTTGCTCCGGGCCTTTTGGGAAGCACTTAACCCCCTGCTCAGCCTCTTCCTCGGGTAACATCCCTGCCCTGCCTCGTGGAGCTTGACTAATTTCCCTAAAACGCTTCTGCGGCCCCGAGCTGCCCTTCAGAAAAGCAAAATTCTGCTTTGTGAATGTGTTTTTATAAAAAAACTGCACTTAAATGGGAAAAAGCTTCACTTGCCGTGCATGTTTCTTGAAGGCCTATTTCTGGAGAGACAGTAGTTTGCTGAAGAACCTGTGGGTCTCCAAAAAACGGCAGTTTGTGAGTTTTCCTGGAGACCGAAACCGGGGCATAGTGTCCCGGCTGTTCCCTTACAGCAACTACAAGCTTGAGATGGTTGTAACCAACGGCCGAGGAGATGGGCCCCGCAGTGAACTCAAGGAATTCCCCACTCCCGAAGGAGGTACGTTCCCAGGGGAGCCTTTTCCTGCTGGGAGAGGTGCGGGTGGTTCAGCTCCGGGGGCCAGTTTGAGCTGAGCATCCCCTGGGCAGCATCCCTGCATCCCCGCATCCCTGCAGCCGCACCCGGAGCTGCTTCCCACACTCTCACCTGTCCCAAAATCCCCGCCAGGTGCTCCGGACACCTCGGGGAGGAGATTTTAGGCTGCACGGAAATATTTGCAAAGCCTGGTCAGAGGCTCCGTGCCCTCGATTTGCTGCCTGACCTGTGGGCAGGGGAAGCGGCAGGGGACGGATCCATCCCGCTCTGGGAAAGGCAGGAAAACCTTCCCGAGGGCTGAGTGCTTCCAGAAGGATGTCACCAATTCCTCTACCAGGCTTTTAAGGCGAGAGCACCTCGTTGTTCAGTTTAAAGGGCTCCTGTCGAGGAGGAACGTGAGGGTTTCCTTTTCCCGCTGTCACCGGAGCTGTTTATGGATAACGCCGAGCATTTTGTGTTGGAGCTGCAATTCCAGTGGCTGGAAGTGACTTTTCCTATAGCGCAGGGTGGGATTAGGGCACACAACATCACAAAAACATAAGATTTGCAAATTTTGTCTCACAATACTGTGGGCTCTCCCTCTTTCTCTCCCTCTCCATCCTGTCCCAGCATCTCTCAGCCCTGCCTCTTCCTTAACATTTTCTTGGATGCTGTCCCCATTTTCTAAGGAATTTCTATTGATCAGCCAGAATTAAGGACTCGTTTCCTGGAGGCTTTGCAGCCAGGTGTGTTGTGAGAGCTGCTGAGCTCTGTGCTGGAGGATCTGGGGTCCCTGTGGACATTTGGGGTGACAATAAGGACACGTGGGTGGCATTAATTGCAACAGTTAGAGCCAATCGTTCTCTTATCACAGGGAAAATGTTGATTTTTGGTTTTCCTGAGTTCTTTTATTGACTTTATATTGACATTTAGGAGACTGAATGATATCCTGCACAACTAAAAACAAATGCCTGATCTCCCAGATCAGCCAGCCAAGCTCTTCCCCCAATTAAGACAGAGCAATTATGGGTAAATCAGGAGAATAATTTAATTCGAGGCTGTGCCATTCTTTCCTTCCTTTAGTAGCTTTGAATAAGCAGAGATAATCCCAGGCACTCCTCAGGGTAAGGAGCGCTGGACACAGGCAGCAAACCTCTGGAATTCCATTTCCTAGTGATGCCTTGGGATAAGAGAAGACGCCCTGACGCTTTTTGTGCTCCCGAGAGAGAAATCTTTGGGATGAAAACGTTGGGTTGGGTGAGGGGTGTAAAGAGACCCAGGAAATTTGGGTAAAACACGCAGAAGTGGGGCTGGGGCTGTGTCCCAGCTCTGCTTCAGCTGCAGCACCTCCTGTGGCCACGCTGGACATTCCCACGGGATTGGGATCGCGCGCAGAGCTGCTCCGCTTCCCGCTCCCGGCTGAAGGCCCGCGGCTGGCTCAGGGTTTCTGGGACAGATCCCTGTGCAGCCCATCCCTGCCTTCGGAGCGCGTCCGTGGGGGTGTTTCGGAGCCCCGAGGGTGTTCGGCCGTGTGGGGTTTGTCACCTCGGTGTGTTCTCTCCTCCCTTCCCTCTCCTCCCTGCTCCCACCCCGCTCCCAAGTGCCCAGCCCCCCCAGGTACCTGCGCATCCGGCAGCCAAACCTGGAAGTCATCAACCTGGAGTGGGATCACCCGGAGCATCCCAATGGAATCCTCACGGGATACAGCCTTAGATACCAAGCCTGTACGTTCCCCTCGTTTTCTCCTCGGTGCTGATTTCGGTGTGAAACGCTTCCCTTGCTGCTCTTTCCCGGGACGGGGAGATCCATAAGGAGCTGGAGACTTCCATGGAGAGGGAAGCTGGTGTTGGGAGGGGTCCTGGCACGGTGCTGGACACCTGCAGATGGCCAGGGAGGGTGGGGGGTGCTCAGCAGGCTCAATCATTGAAGGGAAATCGGTTTTATTTTGGATTTAGGAAGATTTTACGCTCAGTCTGGGTCGGTTTTGTGCCCACTCAAAGCTCCTTCCTCAGGAGGTGCTGCCCAGAGCCTGGCACGGTGCTGGGGTGGCTCTGCCCACCTCAATGTCCCCACCAGCAGGTCCCCCAGCCCAGCTGTCCCCAAGTGCCCCAAACGAGGAGCAGCAATAGCCCCGAGCCCCACAGTGACCCCACAGAGCCTCGCCGGGGCCGCGGGGATGAGCTGGAGAACACGGCAGCTCCTCGAGCCAGGCTGAGCCCACCAGGGCCTGACTTTCCTCCCCAGTTAACGGATCCAAAACGGGCCGGACCGTGGTGGAGAACCTGTCCCCCAACCAGACCAGGTTCACCCTGCAGAGGACAGACCCCATCTCCCGCTACCGCTTCGTCCTGCGCGCCCGGACCCAGGTGGGAGAGGGAGAGGCCCTCGTGGAGGAGTCCCCGGCGCTGCTGAACGAAGGTAAGGGCAGCACCAGCAGATTCCAGCTTTCCCAAGGGGCCAGGGAATGACAGGAGAAAGAACAGCCAGAAAGCTACAGGGCAGGGAATGGGGTGGTCCGAGAAACAAGGAGTGGAAGGCGGCGGTGGCTGAACGGGTCCTTTTTGCCGCGGGGGTGGAGGTGGGCAGGAGCAAAGGCGGCAGGAACACGGCTGAGGTGACCCGGGGACTGTCCTGTGCCCCACCTGGCCGCCCCCCGAGCGCTGGACATCCCTCACGTGCCCCTGAGCAGGAGGGTATCCACTCGCTGTGCCTTTCAAACTGGAAGAGGGCGGGGTTAGGTCGGGTATCAGGGAGGAATTCTTCACTCAGAGGGTGTGGAGAACTGGCACGGCGTGCCCAGAGAGGTTGTAGGTGCTCCCCCACACCGCTGGAAGTGTCCAGGACCAGGCTGGACGGGGCCTGGAGCAGCCTGGGATAGTGGAAGGTGTCCCTGCCCACGGCAAGGGGGTGGCACTGGGCTTTAAAGTCCCTCCCAAGACAAACCATTCCATGATTCCGGGACCTTGCTGCCCTCGCGCTGCAGGTGAAGCTCTCATTCGCTCCTCCGTGCCTGGACGAGCTCAGTAAGGGGCAGATGTGGGCGAATTTTGGGGCGGCAGCTGCGGGGGCCGCGGTGCCACCCCACGGGCGTGACCCGACCCTCCCAAAGCCTCCAAATCCCCGAGCCTCGGCCTCCTAATCAGATAAAATTCCCGTTGGGGAACATCCATCAAACCGAGTGCAAGTTCAGGAGCCCTGAGGGAACGCGGGGAGACAAAAGGCGGCTCTCAGCAGACCCGGGATTGGGTCGCGCTGGCTTTTAATGGGGTATTTGTCTCCTTCCCTGCGTCTCCCCTTTCCCAGCTAATGGCTCTGAGCAGGAAAAGCAATTCCTGCCCGGACCCCGCGGGAATGAAACGCTTCCCGACGCCTCTGAGGTGGGATCCGGCGGCGCTAATTGGATTGGGAGACGGGGCTGTGGGGAGGAAAATCGGCCCTGGCAAACATGAGAGGGGCTTTAAAAACGAGCCTGGCAGAACTGTTAGAGCACGGGGCTTGGGCTGAATCGATATTTTTATTTCTGTTTTCTTCGCTGGGTTTGTTTCTGGATGCTGATCCCAGAGATAACAGCCAGAACCACCCCCTGGTGTAGAAACCTTAATTAATTTGTGCCGGGAATTAGCAGGTCGTGCCTAAATCCCCGTGACAAGGTAAGGGACGCTCCCGGCAGGGTTCGGGGTGTGGATGTGGCACCCGGTGCCGCCAAAAAGGACAAAGATTTGGGAGTCAAACGGCAAAAAAAAAGTTGATTTAGAGCCAAGTCACAGAAATATGGCAAAGTCTGCCCTCCAAACACGAATCCCTGAGGGACACCAGGTGAGTTTTGCTCATGCCAGGCCTGGAAGTGCCACGAGCAGCTCCGAGCGTCCACCTGCTGCCAAGCTGTGGGAAAGACGAGGTTGGAATTTCAAAGAAAATAAGCAGCTTAAGGAAATTAAGCCCATTAATGCACTCAGAGGTGATTTTCTGCTTGCCAGACTCCTCCACCTGGGAAGTTTAAATTAAATCCCCGCGCGGGGCAGGGCGAGCAGTGGTGTTAAATTTGGGAAAAATCCAGGCGAAGTTCAGTGTCCAAACCGGTCCTTGCCTGGATTAAACCTAAGCCCCGGTTTAAGCCCTTGGTTTAACGGCATCACTGCCACCTCAACGACACCTCTGTCCCCTCGATGGCACCTCTGGCACCTCCGGAGCTGGCGGGTGTGCAATCCCGGCGTGGATTATCCATGATCTCCCTCTCCAAGGGGCTGTCCCCGCTTCCCTGCCGGCGCCCGCAGGTGTCTGAATGTGTTTAATTCCATTTATTCCCCCCTTTTCTCCCTCTCTCTCTCTCTCTGTCTCCCTCTCAGCTCACTGGTGGCTGTGTGCGAGTGGTCCCGAGTGTCCTGGCGGTGTGTTCGGGTTGTTTGATTTACTCCTGTGTTTTCTCTTCCCTTCTTTTCCCCCCTCTCCCTCTCTTCCCTCCCTGGCGCTGCCTCTGAAGCCACGCCAACCCCAGGTACCGTACCCGGAGGTAACAGGCATGGGGCAAGGTGCTTTTCTGTGCTGGCAATTAAGCAGGAGCTTCATTAACCCTTTCAATGGCCACGCCAATCCTCGGGAGGCCGAACGGGGCGACTGGCAACCCCGGCAGGGATAAACAAAGCCCCCGCGGGCAGAAGGGACGAGGGCAGCGCCGCAGCGGGGGCTGCGGAGATTAAAATGTCTCTGAGCGCGGCTTAAAAGCCTCTCAAAAGCCTAATGAAAGCCAGAGCCACCCAACTGCAGTGGCCACAGACCGTGCGAGCCCAAACGAGAGGCAAGTTGCCCATTAAAGAGGGGTTTTTTTCCCTGTTAAAGAGGGTTTTCCTTATTAAAAAGGGGGGTTTTTTTCCCTGTTACAGAAGATTTAATCCCAGCTCTACACAAAGCCCTCTCCCTTTTTAAGCCTCAACGCCCCCACCCTGCAAAATCCAGAATATTCCCGGCCATCCCTGACTCCGTGGGGCCCATCCAGCACCTGTGCTCCGCCCTGGGGGATTTAAGCCGGGTTTTTCCACCCGGGAAAGCGGCGACCGGAGCAGCTGCCAGTTTTGGGATGCGTTCCGATGTCCAGGCACCACCAGGCACAGAAACCCAGGAGATTCCTTTTGTTCCCAGTGCCCATTGAAAGGGTTAAGGAGGGCGTTCGTGCCACGGCTGTGCATGTCTGCATGGAGGCTACTGCTGGCTTTGCCCTCGCTGCTATTCCTGCCTGGAAGCAGGGAGAAACCTTTTCCAGCGCCAGGGGCAGCACCTCCGCCCGCTTCCATGGAAAACCAGATCCCGGTTACCCCCGTGCCAACCCCGCAAAGCCCAAGGCGCAATCCCGGTAGCCCAGGGAAGGATTCCCACCTCTCACAACCGTGACTCCCCACACCCGCCACACATTTTCCATATTCCAGCAGCCGGGACAGGCTGTTCCCAGCTCAGGAAGGGGGGGAACGGCTGAGCCAGGGGGTGCAGCCGGCCCCAGACGCCGCCCAAAAGCTTCGGGAAAGCTTTGGGTCCGTGTGGAGCAGCCGCCGCCGTCCCCCGGCGCCGAGGGCTCTCCCAGAGGTCCTGCTTTGCCTTCGCTGGACACAGCCCCGGCTGCTCCAGCAGGAACAGCTCCCAGGGAAGGCTCTTCCCGAGGGATGCAAGTGCAGGCCCTGCCCTCTGCACCTGTAGGTTTTGCTCTCCTGCCTCGTTGATGTTTCTCCTCCTTTGATTTTGCTGCAGTGATGTCTCTACCCGATGTTATTTTGCTTTTTTTCCCTTTTCCCTTCCCGAATAGACGCCAATCTTTTTCCTCATTATCTTTTTCCTCTTCCCTTCCCTCTCCCCCGCCAAAAAAATGGGGATGACAGATTGGTCTGCTTTGGATGGTGGGAACCTGAGAATGCACATAAAAACCATTTTGGCTTGGAGGATCCTCCAAGTCTGGGAGGGCTGTTCTGCTGCTGCAGCCCCTTCTCCATCCAGGGTTTAGCTCATCCACAAGAATCCGGATTTTCTTGGTGGATCAGGATCCCCTTCTAAAGCACTTTCCTGCTTGCAGTGGGGATTGCTGAACTCTGAAACCACTCTTTGATCTCTTTATCCTTCCAGCATCGAATCATTTCCGGCCTCATTTCTTGCTCCACACGAAGCCGATGAATTATTTGTTATTTAAGGAATAATTCCCCAAGTCCAGAGTTCATCCCTCCGTTTTCCCCCTTTTGATAGGAGAAATAATGCTTTGGAAAGAGCTGGAAGAAGCCTGGGAGTCAGGAAGTGGAGCAGTAGGTCAGGAGGTGCTGCCTCAGCTTCCTCCCCGTGCCAGGCTCCAGGAGAGGAGTCAGGACATGGAAAAATCCACCTCCCATCCCTGTCCTGCTCTGGAGCTGGATGTCATTTCTCCTTAGGCCACAATCCGAGTGGTGTTTGTGTCTCCAGGATGCTTCTCTTCCTAACAAATCCAGCTGAAAAGCTCCCTGACCTTTCCCGTCTCCGCTCACTGACCCGGACTGGGTGGATTTTTATGGATTCGCAGCGAGAGTTGCCTTAGATTGCGGGAAAACTCTCTCTGCCAGGGGCTGCTGGCACTAAAAGGAAAGGAAAAAGTCATATTTTCAGGGATAACCTGGCACAGGAGGGGTCAGGGCTGGCCTGTGTGTGGGAGAGGAGCTGGAGCAGCCGGATGAAATCCAAGGGAAGTACAGGGACTTTCCCTTAGGAAAAGCTTTACCTTTCCTAAGCCAGACCTGGACGAAGGGAGAGGTGATAGAGGGAAAGAGAAGGCATCTAAAAAGGGCTCTTATTTCTGAGTGAGGACAAAATCAAAAGAGGATCTTTCAGTCCCCATCTGTACAAAAAAACATCGTCAGGGACATAAAGAGTGTCGGGTTTAGGGTCTGAAGAAAAAAACCTGACTCTTCTCCGTTCCCTTCTTGTTGCTCCACGATCAGGAATGGGAGGAGGAAGATCCCATTGTTCATTTTAGAAACGGGGAGAGCCTCTGAGCCCTCTCTTTTAGAGGCTCCTCAATCACCCCCTTCCATTCCCGAATCCCTTCTCTTTTCACATCAGCTTTGCAAGATTCCGTGGGAAAGACTTTGGTAAAAACCGGGAGAGGGCGAGAAGAAAAAATCATGGCCGATCATCAAAAATCATGAAAAATTAATCCAGTTGCTCCAAGCCTAATTATTTTGGAGACACGCCCCAGGGAAAGCTGTTACTGCAGCCCAACAACGCGTTAAAAGCACACTTAAATAATTAAAAAGCAGCGTAGATGTGGATTGTTTCCTGTATTTCCACAAAAATTGCCACTGCTCTGAGCAGGATTTGTGTCCTCCCTTTAGGGCTTCCACCTTAAAAAATCCCTTTTCTTTTAGGATCTTTTCTCTCTGGCTTTTTTTTTTTCTTCCTAATCTGAGCTTCAAACAATTTTTCGTGTGAGGTTGGGGCTCCTTTTTTACTGCTCCACTCGTGGCTGCGGGAGCCAAGAGGCAGCCAAGAGCTCAGCATCTCTCATTACTGAAATGATTAATTGCTGCATCCCCCCTCCATCATCACAGCCCATCTCCCCCCATCCTGCCCTCGCTCGCCAGCCCTGAGAGGGAATAATGCGTCTTGGAGACGGAAAAAGCATCTCAGCCTTCCAAAGGGAGGCAATTAATGAGCTGAGTGCTCGTTTAGCTCTTTCCAGGAAGATGGGCTCGGGCTGCGGCGGGATGAAGAGCCTGGGAATGGCTGCTGATGGTTTTAGCCCGAATTTCCTGAGGGAATTTCAAGCCTGCTTGGAGCACAGGAGTTTTCAGGGCGCTGCTCCGCCCTGGGATGGGGAAAGCGGCGGCTCCTTCCCTGCTCCGTGTCCTGCTTTCAGCAAAGAGGGATTTTCCCCCCATCACACAAATTCCAGATGCTGCGTCCTGTTCCTGACCCGGCTGTCCAAGCCATGGAATCACCCTCGCGCTGGGAACGCAGGAAAACAACTCCGGCTCCTCCACAAAGCTCGGGAATGTTGGTGCTGCAGCATCGCAGCCGATTTGAGGAGGATGGGTGTGATTTCCAGGCTTTCAAAAGGAGCAGTGCTGGGAATTCCAGGCTGGGTCTCCCATCTCTCCTGCCCCCTTTGGAGCAGGGATCTGTCACCCCTCAGTCAGCCCCGGCGTGGTGGGCGGCGAGCGGGGACCCCGGCAGCCCCAGGGAAGGGTCTCGCGGTGGTCGGGGGCCTTTTCTTCGGGGGTTCCCTCTGATCTCTGTCACGGAAACCTCCCTTGATCTCCCCCCAGCCCCAGCCCAGCCCTCATTAGGGGCTGGATTTCAAAGCCCGGCCAATGCCCCTTATCTCCTCTGCCCCAAATCTCCCAGCTGAGCTCTTCTCCCGCATCCATTTCATATTTAAACACTAATGAGGCCGGAGTTTTGCATCCCGGGGCAGCTTAGGACTAAATCTGCCCCCCCTCCCTGGACTCTGGGAGCCTTCCCATCCTCCCCTCTCCGAGCTGCTGCTTTCCAGCTCACCCAATCCCACTCTTCACCTGCTCCTGGTCCTGCCAGGATGATTTTTATCCCAACGTCCCCTCCCGGATCTCAGTCGGGAGCGAGCGCGCGTTACCCTGATGCAAAGTGATAGCTCCGCTCTCAGGGATCACTTTCCCCAGGGCTGGAGCAGGGGTGGGCAAATCCCGCCTGGAATTCCTGTCAGCTCGGTCAGGGCAGCATCCAGGAGGGTCCTGGCGCTGCAGCTCCGTGCGGAGCTGCGTGTGGGGCACAAAGATGAAACCCTGCGCCAGGGGTGGCGAGGTTTGGATTTATCCCAGATAATCCCTTCCCATCTAAGGTCCAGAGGAGCATTAAAGCTGAATTTCTCCTGCTCACGCCCTTGCAGCAGCGCTGGGCAGTGCAGACAGGCCTGGGAGAGGCAGGGACCGGAAGCTGGAAGGCTGCACCGCGTTTTCCGCCAGCTCCCGCCTTTTGAAAAGTTTCTTTGTGCCTTTTGGGATCTTCTTTCCCTTCGAGGGGAGCCAGGGGTTGGCAGGGGAGTGCTGGGACCGCGTGAGCTGAGCGCTGGTGTCTCCGGCGCTGTCCGATCGCGTGCGCGGCCACCCTCTGCAGGAGGCGCGGCTCAGTCCCGCTCACGGTGGCATTAACCCGGTGACACCAATCCCGTAACCTCCCCCAAACCCGCCATGGGTCAGCAGGGATGGATGTGCGCAAATCCCGGCCCAAGGAAGGCTTTCAGAGGCCTCAGAACGCAGCAAAGTCCTTCACCCACAGCCGGGTCAAAGAAACCCAGAACGGCAAAACGCCAACACCCCCTTTTTTTGCTGCACCGCCAAACCCCCGAGGGCAAAGCTGAGCCATTTCCCACCCGGAATGAGTCCCCTCCCTGTCAGCAGCCCTCCCCCGGGCTGGACATCGCCCTGGCCTGGGCCGGGGGTGGGCTGTGCGCGGCGGGGGCTTCGTTTTGGCGCTGCATGAGGCGGGGATGCTGCGGGACCGCCGCGGAGGGGATGCGCTGCCCGGGGCCGGGCGGGGATTTGGGGTGACCGCGGCTGCTCTGGGGGCACGTCCTGGGGCCGGGTTGGTGTTTTTGGGTGACGGTGGCTGCGCTGGGGGCACGTCCTGGGCCGGGCAGGAATTTGGGATGGCTGTGGCTGCTCTGGGGGCATGTCCTGGGCTGGGCTGGTGATTTTGGGTGACCGTGGCTGCTCTGGGGGCATGTCCTGGGCTGGGCTGGTGGTTTTGGGTGACCGTGGCTGCTGCCGGGGCACGTCTGGGGCCGGGCTGTGATTTTGGGTGACTGTGGCTGCTCTGGGGGCACACCCTGGGGCCGAGCACGGATTTTGGGTGACTGTGGCTGCTCCCGGGGCACATCCAGCCTCGAGGCAGGGATTTTGGGTGACTGTGGCCCCACCCCCTGGGGCCGGGCTGGTGTTTTTGGGTAGCTGGGGGTGCTCTGGGGACACGCCCTGGGCCGGGCCGCTGTTTCAGACGTGCTGTGACCGTGGTTCGATTGCAGCTCAGACGGACTGAGCGGGCTACTGCTCTTCTCTGCTTTTGGATCCCTGGCAGGGCTGAGCTTTCAGGGGTTGGGTCTCCCTGGGGATGGACTCAGGGAGGAAAAAAAGCCCCGGCTTGGTGCTGGGACTCCTTTTAAAGTGCTTTCTTAGAACTGTTCTTGTTTGTGGGTGACATTTAGAATGGTTGGCTTCATTTGCCTCACAGAGGGATTTGGAATCCCTTGATCTGCAGGAGGAAAAAGTAAATTTAATGGATCCTGAGCGTCCCAGGGTGAATCCCCTCTCAGTTTTGGTATTTGGAGCAGCATTTCAGCTGCATTTTCTGCTGGAAGGTTTTCAGCCCCAGCCCCTTTCGGTGGGACCCTCACCCACGCTCAGGGTTGGGTGTCAAGGGCACATTTCCCCCTTTTTCTTGGAAAAACAGCACGAGTGAGGCTATTTAGAAAACAAATTGCTCCGGCTTCCCCCCTGGACAGCTTGAGGTGTTCCGAGCCCTCTGTCCTCATTTAAATGTAAATCGTGAGGGGCAAAGCTCCATCCATCAGCCGCCCACGAGCTGAAATCCACCTCAAAGCCAAAGCTGCTCCAGCAGCAGCACGGACAGAGCCGGGCTGGGAAGAGCTGGGAAGCTGCAGGCTCAACTGGCAGCTCCAAAATGCTCGAGGTGCAGTCCAGGGGCAGCCGAATTAATGTAATTGCCTGGCCCACGACAAATGGGATTACTGTGTTTTCCTTAAGAGCTAAATCCCATCTCATTTTTTCCGGGAGCCGCCAGCGTTCCCAGCGCAGAGGGACAATGGGATGAGGACAGCCTGTGCATCCCCAAGCATCCCTCACCTTCCTGTTCCCAGCCTGTCCCTGCCGCTCAATCCCGGGGGAATGATGGGCAGAGGAGCAAAGGCAGAGGAGACGCAGCTCGTGCAGCCCTGGGATAGGGATCAAACCGGGAGAACGGGAGCGCCTTGCTGGGAGCAGCAACCTGGGAGAGTCCAGCCCCTGGGGTGGGCACAGGGGTAGGAAAAGCCGCCCAGCCCGGCGTTCCCAGCGGGATTTGCTGCCGGGGGCGGGGGAGGGCAGAGCCCCAGGGGCCGTCACCTCGCAGGTACAACGCCGGTGTTTCCCTCTCCCAGCTGCGACTGGGACGCCTCCAACCGCAGTGGAGCTGCCCAGTACTGCCAGCACCCCAAGCACCACCGACACCACCACAGCCACCACCACCACCACCACAACAACCACCACAGCCACAGCCACCACCACCACAACCACAGCCACCACCACAGCCGCCAGCACCGCCGCCAGCAGCACCGCAGCTCCCGAGAGGGCTCCGGCAGCCACCACAAAGCAGGAGTTGGGTACTGAGCTTTCCTTTTCCTCTAACCCGCCTCCCCTCTAACCCTACTGGGACCCTCCCCACGTCCCGCTCCGCGTGAGGATTGATTGATGTGGGCACGGGGGAAATTGGAGGCGTCCCGTGCTCTGGGAATGGCTCGGAGAGGAGGTGGAGCTGGCGCAGGGTCGGGAATGCCGAAGCGGCTCATGGGGATTTGGGGTCTCTGTGCCACCCTCCTGTCCCGGGCTCAGGGATAACACAGCCCTCCCCAGGCTGTGGTGATGCTGGGCTGGAAAACCCTCCAAGGGCTCCCCAAAGTGTTGTCTTGTGTCTCAGTGCTGCTAAAAACGGGTTCTGGTGCTACTGGAGGAGATGTCACTTGCAATTTAGCACATCAGCTGTTAGCCAAGAGACCTGTCAGCATTTATCCCAGTCTTTGGGTTTATCCCGCTGCTCCCTGCGATGCCAGAGCCCACGGGAGAGCTGGGGAGGTGTGGAAGTTACAACGCAAAAGCCGTGCCGGGTATTTAGCAGGTCAAGATAAAACTCCTCGTGCAATCAGCCAGGACAGGATCGGCAAACCCTGCTCTGGTGGGGGCATCTCCCCTCCCGAATGTGTTTCAGGGATGAATCCAGGGAAACGTGTCTGGCTGAGCCTTGGCTTTGGAGCACTGTGGGAATGGCTTTTTACAATTCATAAATAATTAGGGATAATTCGGGTCATTCAGAAATCAATCAAGCTGGTAGCAAAAGGGAATGCAATCAGGATAAAAAGGTTGGATGGGGCTTGGAGCAACCTGGGAGAGTGGGAGGGGTCCCTGCCCAGGACAGGGGGTGGGATGAGCCCAGTCTAAAGTCCCTCCCAACCCAAACCCGTCTGTGCTGATCCTGTGACTCAGTTCAAAGCCATTTCTTTATGTTCTTGCACAAATTCAGGTTAAAATCCTTAAAAATCCACCAAAACCTTGTGCTGGGAGGACCTGCCAGGTCTGACACCCCAGCTGTCGGAACAAGGCGGGGTCACCCCCACAAAGGTCACAATTACAGGGCAAAGCACTGCTAATTGAGAGCGGGTAATTAAGCGGTGAGGCACAGAGCAGGGAGAGAGGATGGGAGGAAAAAAAGGAACCTCAGGTGTCCCCAGCCAGCCTGGGGACACCGGGGAAGAGGCTGAGCCCTGGTGTGGGCAGGCAGGGCAGGGGTGACACCCCAGGTTGTGTTTGTAGGGAATTCTAGGCCGCCCCACAGCGCCCTAAAAGCCGCACATTTGGCCTCATCCCAGGGATTGTGGCCTCCCATCCAGATTTTGCCCCAAAACACGAGCCACACCCCCGAGCCAGGACGGGGACAAAGCCCCTGGGGTGTGACTTCTGTGCTCTCGCTTAAACCCACACCCAAGCGGGGAATTAACTGGGGCTCGCCACAGAGGAAGCTCATCCGCTCTCCAAAGCCACGTCGACAACCCTTAACTTCAAATTCTCAAACGAGTGACTTCATTGCCCCACTGGCTCTCCGTGGCCCCGGCAAAGTGACAATTTCCCCTGCCAGTCCCTTGCTCTGCCCGTGGCAGCGTGTGCATCCACGCGTCCGCTTCGCCGGGAGAATTCCCTGCTGGCCGAGATCCTCAGGGATGTGCCGCGGGAGAATCCGAGGATAAGCCGAGTGCAGCTGGGTTCAAACACCAGCACACGGCGAAAATTCCCCCCTAAAAAAATGTGGAGGATCTTGAAAAGAACCAGTCCGTCCTCAAGATCGAAGCGTTCTCTTCAGGGATTGTTGAGTGAGGTTTTTGTGAGGTTTTTGTGAGGTTTTTGCGAGGTTTTAGTGAGGTTTTTGTGAGGTTTTAGTGAGGTTTTTGCGAGGTTTTAGTGAGGTTTTTGCGAGGTTTCTGCAAGGTTTTTGTGAGGTTTTCATGAGGTTTCTGTGAGGTTTTCATGAGGTTTTCGTGTGGTTTTTGTGGGGTTTTTGTGAGATTTTGGTGAGGTTTTAGTGAGATTTCTGTGAGGTCTCTGTGAGGTTTTCATGAGGTTTCTGCGAGGTTTTAGTGAGGTTTTAGCAAGGTTTTTGCAAGGTTTTTACGAGGTTTTGGCGAGGTTTTTTAAGGTTTTACCGCCACCAGCTGCTAGGGGAGGTCTCCCTCGTGCCTAATCCGAATACTAACTCCTGTTCTAACCTGTCCACCAGCCACCAATGGATCGTCCATATGGGACATAAGAGCTATGGCAAATAGTAACTGGGCAAACATCACCTGGAGCCACAATTACTCGGCAGGAACTGACTTTGTGGTTAAGTATATCACCAGTAAGCATCAGATCGCGTGGGGACTCTACAGGGTGGTGGTGCCATTAGAGATCCTGCCAGCTCCCACCTAGTCCTCGGGTTGGATTCCTTCATATTCCCCCAGCCAGGTGGAAAACGGGAGAGGGGGAAAAACCAGGGCGTGGTTGTGGCTGTTGTGGAGTGGATCAGAGCTAATCCGGGCGGTTTCTCGAGGGATTCCCGCTCCGTGCGCCCACGGCCGCGTGGTGTTTGTGGGGTGTTCCTTTGGGGCTGGGTGTGGTCAACAGAAAGAGTCTTCAAAATAGTTAAAAGCACAAAATCCATGGAAATTGGGGAGCGGCTCTAAATGCCTTCAAGGTGGGCTTGCTTGAACCTGGAGTTGGCAGAATCCTCTATGATCCCAAACCTCCTCCTCGTTGTCTCTTAGCGTTTTAAGGCTCCGTCCCGGTCTGGAAACAGAGCCGGGATCTCTGGTTTTGGGACTCGTTTAGGGAGCTGGTTTTGTGGTGTTGGTTGGTTTGGGTTTTTCTGGAGAGGCAGTGCTGGCAGCTGCTTATCCCTGGCTTTACTTCCCAGCCATTCCAGCCCTTGCATCCGTTGCTGTGCCAGTCGGAAATCCCTGAAATCGGCTTTTTGAATGCACCAGTTGTGATTCCCAACAGCAAACCCCTCCTGGCCACTTCCAGCCTCCCTTAGGAGATGGCCTTAAATTGTCCTCGAAATAATTCCCTGTGCCAGGGCCTGGTCTCACCCCACAACTTCCATAATTCAGGGTATGCACGAGATTTCCAGGCCCTAAATGTCAAATATCCCAGCTCCCACACCAGCCCTGATTTTTCGCGATCACTGGGAAGCACAAGGCACTGGCCCAGGTGCTGAGTCCATGCTGCAGCAATCCCTTGGGATGCCCTCTCCAGAATCCACCTGGAGGGAAGAAATCTTGGAGATTTCAGCCCGTCCCAGACAGCCGTGGCTGTCCCCCCCTTTTTGGTGGCTTTGGAAGCAACAAAATCCTCAAAGCCGCATTTCCCCTCCCCTGCTGAGCCACAAATCCGAGCCCCACTGGAGGCTCTCTAGAATTCCATGGATAATGCTCGGAACTCCGCTCCTCAGCAGCTGATTCCCAGCACAATGCAAAGGACAGGCTGTCCTTGGAAAGCAGCTGGGAGAAACCAGCCCTTGTTGAGGGGAAGGGCCAAACTCCCCCAAAAGCAGATCCACAGGATGTTTAATTCATCATCCAGCCCATCCAGAGGCTCCTTAACCCCCCAGCGCTCCTGGAGCACAGGGACCACTCCCAACAGCACAAGAACTGTGTCCTGAAGCACCTTCATCCAGCTGGGCCTGGCAAATTCCAGCTTTTTTTTATGGTAAAATCCCAAATATCCAGACCAGAGGCTGGGCAGATAAGGAACCTATGGATAAATCGATAAATCAAGCTGGTAGCAAAAGGGAATTCAACCGGGATTAAAAGGTTGGACAGGGCTTGGAGCAACCTGGGCGAGTGGAAGGGGTCCCTGGAATGAGCTGAGTTTAAAGTCGTTCCCAACCCAAACCAGTCTGTGGTGAGTCTTAAAAACAGGGACGGATCTAAAGAGCTCCCAGCAGTTTTTTTCCCAAGCGTGGCGAGCAGGGATGCAACACAACGCCCCTCACCGATCCCCCTCAATCCTCAGCGGGTACCCACCCCAAACCAGCAGCTCCCGGAGCTGGGAGCCGCGTCATTCCCAGTCAGGCACAGCCCGAATCCCGCGGCGTGCCCTCGGGGATTGTCGGAGCGTCCCGCGGCGGCCTTTGATGTGCGGTTTCTGTTCCTCAGGTAACAAGACAGAGAAATCAATCCCTGTTAAAGCTCAGAGCCCGTCCTCAGTGCAGCTGGCGGATCTGACGCCGGGGATGATGTACAAGCTGTGGGTGTTCCCCATATGGTCCCACCCCAGCGAGCACTCGTACATTACCTTTACCACCAGCTCAGGTGAGACGGGCGTCGGCCGCGGCTCCCAGGCATGGCATGGCCCACGCATGTCCCACCCAGCCCCGGCGGGAGGCGGTGCGGGCAGCAGGTCCTTGGAAAAACGGGGGATGAAGGCTCCTTAATGCCTGATGTGGTGTTAAAGAGAGCGTTCCGTGGAAAAATGGGGGATGAAGGCTCCTTAACGCCCGATGTGGTGTGAAAGAGAGCGTTCCTTGGAAAAATGGCGGATGAAAGCTCCTTAATGCCCGACGTGGTGTTAAAGAGAGCGTTCCGTGGAAAAATGGGGGATGAAGGCTCCTTAACGCCCGATGTGGTGTGAAAGAGAGCGTTCCTTGGAAAAATGGCGGATGAAAGCTCCTTAATGCCCGACGTGGTGTTAAAGAGAGCGTTCCGTGGAAAAATGGGGGATGAAGGCTCCTTAACGCCCGATGTGGTGTGAAAGAGAGCGTTCCTTGGAAAAATGGCGGATGAAAGCTCCTTAATGCCCGACGTGGTGTTAAAGAGAGCGTTCCGTGGAAAAATGGGGGATGAAGGCTCCTTAACGCCCGATGTGGTGTGAAAGAGAGCGTTCCTTGGAAAAATGGCGGATGAAAGCTCCTTAATGCCCGACGTGGTGTTAAAGAGAGCGTTCCGTGGAAAAATGGGGGATGAAGGCTCCTTAACGCCCGATGTGGTGTGAAAGAGGGCGTCGTTCATTCAGGCTTGGGGGGATAAATCCTCGCCTTGGCGGATCCATGGTTTTACAGCTCTGGTGTTGATTGTTCACCCATTCCCATAAATTTCCCCAATTCCCCAGTTTCCCGGAGATTCAGCCCTTGGATTTGTCTCTTACCGCATCCCTGAGCCAGATGGCTTCTTCTTGTCTTCCAGCCATCCCGACTGGAAAAGCAGGGTTTGCATGCCTCGTTTCCCTGCTGGAAGTTCCACAGGCAGAGTAAAAAATGGGATTTGGGGATCAGTTTGCCCATGGCTGCATGGAAAACCCTCATCCCGCCCCCCTCAATGCTGCCTTAATCAGTGAGACACCCCCAGCAATGCCCAGGGGGTTGCTCAGCGCTGCACCCCAGGAAGGGATGGGGATCCCTTGGGATGGGGATTCCCTGGGATGGGGATTCCCTGGGATGAAGGACAGGGAGGAGAACACGCTGCTGTTGTCACGGCCTCTGCTTGCAGCCCCTCGCTGGGACTCGCGGGGACAACCCCGGCAGTGCCAGAGGGGCTGGAGGGGAGGTGGCAGCGATGGGATGCAGGATTGGGAGTGGGAACGTGGTGTTTGGACGAGTGTATCCCAGGGATTTTCACCCTCCGGGTGTGTTTGCTCTGGCACTTTGTGTGGAATTTTCCAGGCTTAGCAGCCGAGGGTTTTCCACAGGTTCCTAGTTATGGATTCCCCCATTTCCCGCCCATTTCCAGAGGCTCCCTCATTGCTCCCACAGGCCCTGAGTGGGGCTTTCTCCATTTAAAAAACTCCCGATGACTCCCAGAAAATCCAAACAGCCGTAACTCCCTTTGTATCCACCCGGGGCTTTTCCGTAGGGATCCGTGCCCAGCTCCTGTCAAAGCACGGATCTAAACATTCCACTAAAAAGCCACGGAGCAGGAAACACTGGAGCAGCCTCCCTGACAGGGTGCTGTAGGTAGGGGTGGTGATTTCCAAGGAATTAAAATGGTTTTGCTCAGCTCCAGCCATGGGATGGGAAGCTCCGGCCCTCACCGGGCTCTGCTCGGAAGTGCAAAAGGAAAATGGGATTTCCCAGCAAGGGAGAGCTGTGGGGATTGGGGAGCAAAGTTCCCCACACTCCCCGTGCACATCCCAAAATGTCCAAAAAGCTGGAACACCTCTGAGTAATTCCCCGTCAGGGACAAACCGAGCTGCTGGTGTTTCATGGAATTATTTAGGTTGGAAAACACCTCCAAAACCATCGATTCCCACCATTCCCCCAGCACTGCCGAGGCCGCCACTGGCCTGTGTCCCCAAGTGCCACATCCACGTGGATTTTGGGTGCCAAACGCTGTTTCCATCTGGGAAACACCCAGGGAGTGCTGCCCTTGGCTGCTCCTGCCTCTGCCCCAAAGCTCTGATGAGCCTCCATAGCCCTGGGATTGACCAAATCCATGGCACGGCAGCCCCCGGAACACTCTGATCCCACCCCTCAGAGCTGATTTTTGGATCAGACCCCCCCCAGCACAGCTCCAGCTGCTGGGTTACATCCCCAACTTTGTTTCTGCTTCCACATCCTCTCCTAAGTCCGAAATCAGCACCAGCTCCTGCCCCACCGTGTGAGTTATCCCTCTGGATAACTGTTTTATCCCTCTGGATAACCATTCCCATCCTGGACCCGTCTTTTTTTCTTTCCTCCCCTGCTTTTCCCTCATTTTGGGATCTGGGCGGGGGGGACTGAGGGGACAGCGAGGGGTCGGGAGTCATTAAAAAGAGAGGGGAAAAAAACCCAATATCCTCGGCTGCTTCCTGCTGGGAAACTCTGCATATATTTTCCATAATTGAGAGGTTCCTACTGATATTTTCATGGAGACCAAAGGATGGGGCCACCTTTATCCCTGGGATAGAGGCTGATGGTGGCGACCCGAGCTCCGTGGGATGCGCGGAGCTGTCGCCTTCCCTGCAGGAATAAATGCTGCACATCCATCTCCGTGCTGGCTGGATGCTGCTGACAACCCCATGGCATCGGGAATGCTTTGGATCAAAAGGGATTGCTCGGTTTGGGGGGGAGGTTTTTGGGTGGTTTTTTTTGGTTTTTTTTTTATCTTGCAAATGGATGTTCCAAAGGTTTCTTCCGTCTGAGGGCAGATAAATAAGGAATGTTCCACCTGCAGGAGGCTGAGCTCTGCTCCTGATTAACTGGCAGTTCATTAACCCGGCAAAATTCCTCCCAGGAGCAAAGGACACTTGGAAACGACAAAAATAGCCGGGTAGAAGGAGGTCTGCTAAATTTAAGATGAAGAAATGACTTTTTCAGCTTGCACAAACACTGGGAAGAGTGTCCTGGGAAGGGAAGGGAGCTGGGGAAGGGGTTGATCCAATTCCCGAGAGAAGAGGATTATCCATTGTTCCCTCAGTTCAGAAAGGACATGGAGGGGCTGGAGTGTCCAGGGACGGGAATGGAGCTGGGAAGGGGCTGGAGAACTCCGGAGGGAGCTGGGGGGCTCAGCCTGGAGCAAAGGAGGCTCAGGGGGGCCCTTCTGGCTCTGCACAAGCCCGTGGCAGGAGGGGGCAGGCAGGGGGGATTTGGGATCTGCTCCCAGGGAACAGGGACAGGAGGAGAGGGAACGGCCTCAGGCTGTGCCAGGGGAGGGGCAGGTCGGACACCAGGAGGGAATTCCTCATGGAAAGAGTGGTCAGGCACTGGAAGAGGTTTGGAGAGGGTTGGAGTCCCCATCCTTGGAGGTGCCCAAGGAATGTCTGGAGGTGGCACTCAGTGCTCTGGGCTGGGGACAAGGTGGGGATGGGGCACAGCGTGGACTCGGTGATCCCGGAGAGATTTTCCATCCTCAGTGATCCCGTGATTCTGGGAAAGGGAGTCACACAAGGCTGGGCTTTTCATCCCCAATGAGCTTTGCAATCCAAGAGAAAAACTTTGCTGCCGTTCTGGAGGAGCCCAGCCCTGCTCCCGGCGCACCAACGCTGCCTGTTGGGCAGCGACTTTTCTGCCACGAAATTATCATTAATTACTTTTTTTTGGAAAAAAGGCAGCTGCATTTCCAGTCAGGACCTGTCAGATCCCGCAGCTGCTCTCCCGTTTCCCCTTGACATTGAGGAATTAAAGCAAACCTCATTAAAGCAAACCACGACATCAGCCCCGGCCTGGAAACCCCCGCTGTCCCACTGCTGCAATGACAGTCACTCGTTTATTCCAAAGGCACCTTTGCTGGGATCATTTGGTCGTCACGTGTTGCTTTTTTGGGAAGGATGGCATTTACATCCCTACCTGGAGGCACCATCCTCCTGCAAGGTCTTCCGACCCGGGGGCTCAAAATCCTCCCTCCCTGCAAAACTCAGCTCCAAGCCTCCATCCCCACCTCTCTGGAATTTCATATTTTGAAGACCCCCGCTTCCCTTGTTTCTCCCTGGAAAAATCTCATCCCATCACTGAGAATAGAATCTTTCTCCATCTCAAAGCTTTCCAGTAAAGCTTCCATCCTTCCCTTCCCCCCTCTGAGCACTCGGATAATTGGATCCATTTCTCTGTTATAATCTCATTCCGTCCGTCTCCAAGTGCGTCCTCAAGGACTCAGGTTGGGATCGAGGGAAATGTGGAATTTGGCAGCGTTAGAGGGAAAAAGCAGCCAAAGGAGCCAAGGAACCATCAGGCAGCTCCTTCCACCCTCGGTGCTGCTCAAAACCACAGAATTCCAGGTTCATCGTCTTTTATTTCTTGTCATTGTCCTCTTTTATCCGGATTGCCCTGGCACGGTTCGCCTGACATTCCCCGCGTGGCTCCGACTTCATCCCAAGGAAAGCACTTCCTCTCCCGGGTTCAATTCTGAGGGAATCCGCGCAGTTCAAGCCCTGGAATGGTGTGGATTAGGAAAGTTTGCCGATCCAGCCCATTTTTCCAGCTGCTGTCTCTCTTCCAAGAGCCTTTCCCTCAGCACACATTAAGGGAGGGCTGCTCCCTGCTTCCCTTCTCCGTCTTGTTCCTTGCCAGGACAAAAGGATGCTCCCAGCATCCTCCTGCCCATCTCAGCTCCCCAGTTCAACCCCAGCCAGCCCAGTTCTCCCACGTTCCCACCGGGAATGCCTCTGTTTTCCTGCAGCCTGGTTAAATTCAGCCCCCCGCCCTCACCCGCCGCTGCGCTGAAGGTCATTTTCTCCTCTGCTCCATCTCCCTGAATTCCAAGTGCGTGTCAATGAGAGCCTGGAAAAGGCAGCGTGGAGCTATTTATAGGCCACGGATTTGCCTGCCTGACCGTGTGGGAGAGCTGCAAACCGGGAGTCAGGGAATGGCAGGGAGGACTCAGGAGCTGCTGCGGGGGGAACACGGCACCCCCTCGCTCGGAATTGCTGTGTCGATAGGCAGGAGCCTTGGGAGGGAGAGGGAAGCTGGAATTTGCTCCGAGAGGAAACACTTGGGATCCCGTGTCATTCCTCCAAGTTGTTCCCACTCTTGGTGGGTTTCCAGCAGTCCCTTCCCAGCCCTGGAGATCCGCGTGGCCGTCCAAAGGCAGCGGGAGCCTGGAGGAGGTGGCAGCGGAGCCTCTGTCACCTCTGCAGGGGACTCTGGATCATCCCAGTTCCAGGCTCCCAGGGCTCAGGAATTCCCTGATCCAGTGGTGCTGGATCAACCCTCAGGGCTCAGCAATTCCCTGATATCCAGTGGTGCTGGATGAGCCCCGAGGAATTCCCTGATCCTGCCGTGCTGCCCAAACTCTCTGGACACCAGGACCTGGGAACTTCTCTCTTGGATTTTCTCACATCCAGGGCAGTTTTCAGACGAGGCAAATTCCATCAAATCTGTTCCCCGGCTTCTTTTGCCATGATTTGCAATTCCCCTTTTCCCAGGCTTTACTTTCTGTTGTGCCCCTTCTCTGTTCATAATTCCTGAGAAAACTGAGTTTATTCACCACCGAAAAAGGGGAAAAAACACCCAGAACCCACAAATCCCTGAGCTACACCTCAGCCAACGCACACAGACACCCCCCAACCCCAAGCGAATTCCCGATCCAGCGACCTGAATTCCTCTTCCTTCGTTCCCTGCGTGGTTGGCTGTGTCCCTTAGGGATATTTCTTTCCCTTTGATCCCAGCCTACACCAAGAACCAGGTGGACATCGCCACGCAGGGCTGGTTCATCGGGCTCATGTGCGCCATCGCCCTCCTGGTGCTCATCCTCCTCATCGTCTGCTTCATCAAGAGGAGCAGGGGCGGGAAGTATCCAGGTGAGAGCTGGGAATGGCCTTCCCGGGATTTCAACAGACCCGGGAGGCCGGGGGGGGTAAGCCAGCGGTTGGAATGTTGGGACGGCGGGGGGTTTGTCTCTCGCTAGTGGGGGTTTTTATGTTTGTAAATTTAGGTGTGTGTGTAGATGGAAGTTTTGTATTTGTAAATATAAAAATAATGTAGGAGTAGAAAAATATGAAAGTAAATATTAAAATGTATTTTATATCAATATATATTATATATTTTTATATATCAGATTATATACTATACAAATATATATAACTTTATATAGCATATTATATGTTATGCATACTATATAATGTGTTATATTTTCACATTATATTTTATATCTTTATGTATAATATTTTAATATTTTATATATATAAATTTTTATAGAGACTTTATATATAAATTTTCATATATATAAATGTTGCATCTATAAATGTATATATGAAAATTTATATATGGAAATGTATAAGAAGGATATTTTCATTCTTTATTTATTATTATTTATGTGGGGTTATTTACTAATAACATTCATTAATATTTCATTTACCCTATTATGAGATATTTATTGTTTCTGACGTGTTTACTATTTATAATTTTATACAATACATAAAAAAAAAAAAGAAAATTAAGAAAATTCCACAATTAATCCCTGCTCTCACTGTCTGGAGTGCCTGTGGTACCACCACAGCAGCGCCCTTTGTAAACCCTTTGTAAACCCTTTGTAAACCCTTTGCAAACCCTTTGCAATTCCTTTTCAAGCCCTTTCTAAACCATTTTCAAACTCCTTGCAAACCCTTTGTGAACCTTTTGCAAACCCATTGCAAACCCCTTGTAAACCCTTTTCAAGCCCTTTTCACACCCCTTGCAAACCCTTTGAAAACCCTTTGTAAACCCTTTTCAAACCCTTTGTAACCCCTTTGTAACCCCTTTGCAAGCCCTCCCGGGTGCAATTTTTGCCCTGTCCGGGCCCTTCTCCCCCGGGGGCTGTCCCGGGGACCCTCCCCCAGCAGCTGCTCCTCCCCTTTCCCAAATCCCTGAATCCTTCCCGGTTTAACCGGGGGGATCCCGTGCTTGTTTGCAGTGCGGGACAACAAAGACGAGCACCTCAATCCCGAGGACAAGAACGTGGAAGACGGATCCTTCGACTACAGGTACATTCCCGTGGAATGTTGGAGCCCCCCATCAGCCCCACCCCACCAT
>WBMZ01011218.1:0-58968 GCA_013400975.1 Atrichornis clamosus
ACAAACCCACCACAGTCATCCTGACAGAACTTTCTAGCTAACGTATGGAATAGCAAGAATAAAATAATTTTATTGTAGCTAAACTGTTAGTTTTAGCGAGTTTAACTAAAACTGATTTAAGTAGTGTGACGCAAACTGGTTGCAAAAAATTGAATTCTATGCCTTCCCCTTCAATTTTTATTTAACCTGCCAGTCTACATTGATGTTGTTTTCTGTTTGAAACCAGAAACAAGTGCACAATTGTCAATTAGCAGCATAAATTTTTTCATACTGCCCACACTCCTTTTTGCAAAGCTTGCAGATTGTGTTCATACAGAAATACATCTATAGCAGTGAATGAATCACACACAGTTCTTCAAAGATTACTGATTGAGGGAGAATGATATTGCTAAAACATGAAAGAAAATGAATAAAGCTCTTTGGATCCTTTAAAATATCTCACTGTAGGTTCAGGTTATGATGTAACTTTTAACACAATTCCATAGTACAGGAAAACATAAAAATAACCTCTGGAAAATATCTCAGCAGCAATTTGGTCCTTAAACATCATATGGAGAAGTAATTAATCCTATATACAACTAGATGATTCAGTGGGATAATCCACAGAAGAATTTCCATATGGCATCTCAACGTTCTTCAACACATCCTTTTCTATCTCCAGCCCATGCTTATGAAATACTGCCAGATGCACTGCTGCTACAGAAGCCTGAGTTGAAAAGAAAATGAATATCCATTTTAGCTGTATACAAAGACACAGATGACAGACACATAGATGTGTCATCATTTGTAAATGCTGTTATTTGTCCTCTTGGATAGTGAGCCAAGGCCAGAAAGAAGATAGGATTTCCACTGGCATAAGCCCATCTCTGCTATGTTACAGGTGTGCCACACTTAGGTTTCGATTCAGATTTAGATCATTGGGATGACTGAAGGATTTGAGTGGACTGAACATGATTCCATTTGAGACTCTTTTTCCACATTCTGAAGGGATGAATTTTCTATTTCCCATACTCCAGAATCTGCCAGTGTAATTTCCCTCATTTCCAATTTCTCAAACTGAAAACCAACTTTTTTTCTTCTATCAGTCCCTTAATGTTGTTCTAGAAATCACTTTGAAATGATCTGTCCAATTAGAGAGTTTTTTACATGAAGGTACTCCACATACTTGCTAGCAGTCCTGGCCTACATGTAGTAGTCTTGAAGGCAGCAAAATTATACAGATCCATTAATACATATCTCCATTATAAAGAGTACACAGCACAGAGACTACAGAGCACACAAAGCAGCATAGAGTGTAAAAAGCATCTGGACAAATAGTATACATGTATCTTGGCGACTTTTTAGGCATTATTTTTATCATCACCTTTTTTAACATGGAAAGACATAGTAATTACCCTTTACTAAGTTCTTATATGTCAAAGAGAATGAATTGTCTTGATGCTCCCATCAGTCCACAACCTGGTTTAAAATTATCCGTTTCATAAGCTCTGTTACCAAGAAGTATATTTTACTTCACTCAGCACTCTCATTTGAAGAGAAGCAGACATGGCTCTGATCCTGTAACTGATTTCAGGAGCTTAAAATTTAGACTGACAGGTGACTTTAGTTTTAGGGTGTCTGCTCTGCTGAGAAAAGTTATGCAATGTGAAGCAGAGCAATATATCTTATGGTACCTCCTATGACCACCAAAACTGCCTCTTCCAGCAAATATGAGATCCATTTCAAATTCCTTTCTAAAACAATAGAATAATTTCTTAATTTATGCTCACTGAGGATGACAAAATCTTATTTACTTCTTTATTACCTTCCATCAAATTTTAATTAATTATATATTCCTCAATTATCTAATCGCTTTCATTTGGCTATCCTTCCTGACTTGATGTATGCAATATTAATTATTTGCCTATGGCAAGATTTTATGAACTCTAATATTCAACTTGCTCAAAATTAATTGCAGACATTGTATTTGGCGTTAATGTATATTTTTAATTGGCTTTAATTTCACATCTGTGTTGCTTTATATACAGCATTCTTTATCAGTGTAACTGCGCACTGCTTCTGATGTATGTAATAGCAGCTACCAAACTCAGCTTTAGTATTTACATTTTACCTTTTAATATAACTCTAGTTTTCTGAGGTTTAAAAAAAAACAGAAGTAATTTGAAAAGAATTAATCTTTCTTATTCATTATTAATTATTTGTAAAGTCAGATGGAAAATGCTGGCTGAGTTCTAAGAGAGACTAAATATAAAGTTGCTAAGCTTTGCCTGAACAAGCAGGTTGCCTGTTTAAGAAAAAATCTCTTTGAAAGAGCTTTGTTGTGGAAATCCTGAAGAAGCCTGAAGAAATAGGCAACAGCATCACTTTTACTAGCTAGCAGCTTGTTAGGGATAGTCCCATGACTGGTCCCAAAATTTCTATCAGTTTGCACAGAGACACATTTGAAGCAGCTGTGAAGTGCTAACTAGTTCCAACTGGGAGATGAAACCAAAAAAGCCTCAGCACAGGAAAACTATTCAACATGTGCTAGGAATCTGGCACTGGCTTATCATGCAGGTATCTAGTTGCTGATACACAGATTAGACAAAATAATGCTAATTAGGGTAAGTTCACAAATGTTACAAGTACCTTTCCAATTATGGGAAATACAGCATATAGAATACAGTCTTCCTTTTCCCTTAGCAGTTGATAGATAGGGTTTCTGTCTTATCTCTAGATATTAAAATTATGCTATCAGCATATTTGTAGCAAACTGCTTTACACTGAGGCTGTTAATTAAGTCCCGGAATTCCAGTTCTCATTCTTAAATATTGGGTAGGAATAAATTTCAAATGGATGCTGTTCTAAAAAGGTTGATACACATTCAGGTTTAACTGGAAAACAGTAGCCTGCAGATTCAACATCCAAACTCCCAAAGACAAAAGCCTTGGCTTTCTGTAACCATAGGTTACACTGTATACCACCTTTACTGAAAACCAAATTTTAAAACCTTATATAATTTCAAAGTTCAGTTTGCTGCTCTAAAGTGAAGGAAATAATTTTAGTGGTCTCAAATATTTCGTCTGGAACTGAAAAGGTGACTTGGAGTGACAATGAACGACCTTTGAATTGTAAGACCTACCTGCATCTTTTCCCTGCCTGTTTGCTTGGGGGGAAAATTATTGTTGCTAATGACTTTGCACATAAATGGCACTCAGAGCTTCCCCTGAACTGCACAGCAGTTCACCCTAATCCAAAATCAAGCCAAATTAAACCTTTTAGCATTAGTAGTGAAAATTGCATCTAAACTGCTCAGGGACCTGGTATTTTCAGAGAAACTAAACTAGCCCACAAATTTGGCCATTCGGCTAATTTTGCTTTGGGATCTGCTGCCACCTCGTGGGCACGAGATGAGTTTTAGGTCCCACGACAGAAAATTAGCAGAAGTTAGCATTAAATTTTGGGGGGAAAGCCCAGCTATTTAACTGATGTAACCTCACTTACATACAAGCATCATTTCTGTCCTGGTGGGAATAGATTTTTGTGTAATCAGGTTACATTTGCAACTTTTCACTTTCTTGAATTCACAATTACAGCAATAACTTTAATTTGTTAAGTCTTCAAATTAAAATACAACTAAATGTACTGTTATTTTTTACATCTCTGCTCCACAGATATGTAGTACACTTTAATCACTCTATACTGGTGTATATATATAGAGAAGAAACTTTTTCACCTCGTTGGAGTGTTCTCCTGTATTGCCTTGGTTTGTTTGTTTTTTAGTTGTTTTTATTCTGGACCATTTATGAACTTCTCATTAGAATTAAAGGGTTCCTACAGATTCTTCAGGCTATATAAGACCATGGAATTATTAGTAGCTTGGTAGTTTGTCTTTGGAGAAGGATGTCACTGGGATAATAGATTGGTAAAGGATAAGCAGTTTGTGGGACACCAAATTTTAGGAGTTCTTAAAAATGTTCCTGTTTTACTATTGCCAGATAATCTGATAATGGGATGCTAAGATGCTCATCCAAGAATTTTGGAGCTGTCAGAAGCTGATCCATTCACTTTGGAATGGCCAGACTTTGAGGCAAAATAGTCACAAGCTATGAAATGAGCAATAACTTCAGTTTGCTTTAACTTCATTGGATAGCTTACGTTTAATTTCTCTTTAATTCTTAAAAAGGTCCCACCAACCGGGGCCAGTGTATAATTTCCCTCTACAGGGAAAATAAACTGCAGTGATGGCCCAACTCTACAGAGGTTTCTTCAGTTACAGACTCTTTTTTAAATTGTATACCCTGTGGACTGAATCTGACATTGATGATTGATCAGCATCAAGGTGTAGCCAAGACAGCCTCCTCATCTCTGTCGTTCAGGGGTGTCCTCCCAGCCCGGGGGTCATTCCCTCTGTAACCTATGCTTGGGGCCATTCAGGTCATTTCTCCCTCACAGTCACTGAAAACACAAAGTCATTTCAAGCAGAACACATTGTTATAAAGTAGCCTTACAATCATTGAAATCACAGAATGGTTTTGGGTTGGAAGGGACTTAAAGATCATCTCGTTCCAACCCACCTGCCATGGGCAGGGACACCTCCCACTGGACCAGGTTGCTCCATCCTGACCTGACCTTGGACACTTCCAGGGATGGGGCATCCACAGTGTCACTGGGCAATCTGTTCCAGCATCTCACCATCCTGACTAAATAATTTCTTATGAATACCTAATCTAAATCTTTCCTCTTTCAAGGAAAAACTGCTCCCTCTCATCCTGTCACTATCTGCCCAGGTAAGTAGTCACTCTCCCTCTTCTTCATAAGCCCCCTTTAAGCACTGTAAGGCTGCAATCAATGCTCTAGGTGATGTGTAGGAATATGTTAATAATTCAAATACTCTATATGTAAATAAACTAATTCAACTAATTCAACTGAAGTTACTGCTCATTTCATAGCTTGTGACCATTTTGCCTCGAAGTCTGGCCGTTCCAAAGTGAATGGATCAGCTTCTGACAGCTCCAAACTTCTTGGATGAGCACCTTAGCAGCCCATTATCAGATTATCTGACTCCTTCACAAAAAAAACCCCAAAAACCCAACAAAAAAACCAAACAAAAAAATTCTTTTTCCTATTCCATATTGTTACTCCTCGCCTTAGCTCTCTTTTCAGCCCGAACCGGAGCCCTCCCTCCGGGCACATCCCTGCCGCTGCACGGAGGGGAAGGAACGCTGCGGGGTGCCTGTGGGGTCAGCAGAACCAGTGCCCGCGGGCAGCCCGGTGCCTGAACACGGAGGAGGAGAAGGTGAGCTCAGCCTTCCTCCGCCCCGCAGGACAGTGGCGTGCGGGCCGCGCTCCTCTCCCGCTGGAATGTCCGCGGTGGGGGGGCGGGGTCTGGCGGAGCGCTGCAGCCAATGGGCGCGGCGGGCGGTGGCGCGGGGCTGGCAGGAGGGGGCGCTGCCGGCGGTAGATCCCGCCCGTCCGTCTGTCCGTGCGTCCTTCCGTCCGTCTGTGCGGCGGGCGGGGTCGTGGGGCGGGGTTGACGCGGGTTCGAGACCCGGCAATGGTGGCGGCGGCCGTTCGGTGGCCCTGGGCCCTGCTGTGCCTGGCGGCGGCCGCGCTACTGTGTCCCGCGGTGGCCGGTGAGTAGCGACCGCGGGGGAAGGAGCTGGGGGAGGCGGCTCCGCGGGTCCCTCTCTACAACATGGCGCAGGGGCGGTGTCGCGTTTGGGGATGCGGTGCTGCGGGACACTCTTGTCTGGCCGCAGTCAGGGCAGGATTACTGGAGCCGGGGGAGAGGGGGAACGGCGTACCGGTACCGCTGCGCCCTCCGCACCTGCCCCGCACCCGAGAAGCGGCAGCGGCGCCGTCCCGGCTGGTGCTGCCCCGGCTCCCCCGTGGAGAGCGGCCGCCGGAATGCCTGCTGCGGGGACTGGAGCCGGGGAAAGACACTTCCACAGCTTCTATAGCGGCCGGATCTCCCGCATCCCGCCCGACAGCGTGATGGGAATAGACGTCCCCTTCTCTCCCAGCGGGTTCCGTAGCTCGGGGCCGGGATGTGTGCTTTCAGCTGTCACCCTCGCTGCTGGTAAATTCCCAGGATTGTGGCTTGAAATGGTCCAAATGGGTAAAACATCTCTGTTTTGGATTGCCATATGGAGTGTCAGAATAGGCTGTGTATTTCAGGGCTCGTATTTCTTGTTTTCCAGTAGAAGAATAGTATTGAACAAGGTATTGAGTATTTTTAAGAGTGAATGCAAGAAGTTTAATGAGGGAAGGATAGTGATACAATAGTTCTCAGCATTAGAGTTGTGATAGCAGATGTCTCGGTGATGTGCGCACACAGGCCAGAAAGCCAGTGGTGGCCAGGTTTCCCAGAGGGTGACAGCCCCATTCCTGAAGTGTCCAAGGCCAGGTTGGGTGGGGCTCTTAGCAACCTGCTCTAGTAGAAGGTTTCCCTGCCCATGGCAGGAGGATTGGAACTAGATGATTTTTAAGGTCCATTCCAACTCAAACCATTCTATGATTCTATGACTCTGTAACTTCTTGACAAGACCGAAAAAGAGTAGTGGAAAAATAAAGCAGCACAAGCACAGATCCTGAAAAATAGCATATAATAAATAGATCACACTGTTGTCACAGGAGTGGAAAATACAAAACGTAATCTTTTAAAGCAGAATATTGCAGTCACTGAGGCATTTATAGGCATTTCATTGTTGTTCTGTAGTTCTGGTTTTTAATGAGGCTTGGTTTTAGGAAGAAGGCAGTAAAAAGCTAGTGGATTGAAATATACTCTGGCCCAGCTTCCCGTTGATAAACCTACTAATATTGCAAGGAATTCGTGCTCAAGTTCCTTCTTACTAGTTCAGTCAAAATCTATCTAGTAAGGTATTGTGAAAGATGAGGTTTTTTGTTGTATCGGTGTGATACATAGTCCAGATGCAGTTAAGCAGAAATCTGTAATCGTTAAATGATCCTGGATCTGAAGATGTGTGTGGAAGTAAAAGCTTTGAAGGACAGCTCTGTCTCTTTTCTAATACACTGGCCCAAACACTGGAAAGAGAGGATTAAAATGAATATCAAGACATTGTGCAATTTATTTTGTATTGGCCAGTCTTAACCATGAATGTACAAAATATTTGAATGGTAGAGGGAACAAAACACAGGAGAGTATAATGCCAGAAATGCTGCTTTGAACTTCAGTGTTTCGTGACTTCTCATTTTTTTCCTCTTGATGTGTTCATATCTTTGTTTGCTCTATGACCTCCATCCAGTCAGGCATGTCAACAATTTATAGTTTTGTTTCAAGTTTTTAAGAACCCAGAGTTCAGTGAGCAGCTATGTGAAGAGAGGTTCCTGCTCTAATTTCATTTTCCACCTGTTCCTAATTGATTCTTACACTTTCCAGATTCTATGAGATGATTCAATTTCCAAAAGCATATAGTATCCACAGAGATTCTTGGTGCGATTTTTGTTTACTTTTTTCATATTCTTTTTTTTTTTCAAAGTTTCCTGTGAGTTAATAAATTGCATTGTCTCATGAAGGAATTTGCCAGGTGCCAAGCTAGTGCAAGTTAAGCAGCAGAAATGTGACTAAAAGCAGAAGGGGAGCGAGATCTCATTTTGGTGTCAGTGAGTGTTCATGGGTAACTGTGAGACTCATTGTAAAGATCTATATGAGTTTCAGATCAAAAATTTCTTGTGTTCATATTTTGCCTTTTGGGAAGGAAAATTTCTCATGGTCATCTGTGAACCAGACAAATTGTCTTGATAGAACATTAAGTGTGTACTTGTGTTTAGAAGTGATGGTTAAGTTCTTCAAGTCTTTTAAATATCTTTTTCTCTCCCCCTGCTTGTCCATAGGCTTGTCTTGTTGTTACCATGCAAAGGACAATTTAATGTGCCGTGATGTCTGTGAACAGGTAAGCTTGCTTTAAATTTGGTTTTAACTCCGAGTTAAAATTGTGTCTTTAGATAGTGATGTAGCAACATTAAGGTTGTAAGCTAATGATCTTCTGTCTGAATGCTATGCATGAATCATGAGATGTAATGTTCTTGAAATGAGAACTTAAAAGTTTTAAAACCATAGTCCTCTTCCCTTTCATAGTGGTAAATGGGTTCTGCTGAAATTGAGCAGAAATACAGATACCAACCTGAGGCCATAATGTGGTCAAGAAGTGATAAGCTTATTAGGAAATGAGGAGTGAAGGTATTTTACAAAAATTTGTGGATCTTGTGTGTTTCCAGGTTTTGGGGAATTTAAAATGAAGATCAAGATGCTGGAATTATTCTTTTTTCCTGCCAATTCTTGTTTGTCAGCTAAGCATCTCATTATGAAATACGGCTTTGTAAATACAGCAAAAATCTGCTTACTTACTCTCTTCATAAGGCTGTTTGTTCTAAATTCAAGCTTGGAAAGTATTTTTCCACAACTTATGTTTAGATTTGCACCTGTGTAGATTTTGTACAGCTTTATATGTGTGTGTAGTCACATACATTTATCTACATAAAAAATTTTACATGAGTAAAGCTTGCATACATGTAGACACAACTTTTATATTAAAATTGTGTTCTTACCTCCTACCTGCCCTCTTTTCTTGTCTTTGTTGCCCACTTTGAGGCTGTTCAAGCACTGAACCTAGTTATGATTAAGTTTATATTTGTTTGCTTTTACTTTAAATTGCACTTCTCCCTCCCTGATACATATTGAGAATACAACCAAATCTGTCAGTTTTCATATTGTTAGAACAAGCAAGGAAAAGTCTTACAGTCTCTTTGCATAAGATATTCTCTCAATTCCTATAATAATTCTTGCAGCCCTTCTAGCATAAGTTTATCTCTTTGAATACAGGTAAGCAAAATTGTACATGGCATTATAAACAAAAGTATAGCACTCAGTCTTAAAAATTATGTTCAAACTTAGATGTCTAAGAGAAAGATACCCATTCCTATATATTAAAAAAAATTGGTGAATTTAGTAGCTACGCTGATACAGCATTTGTAATTACCTGTCCAATTCTTTCCTGTGTTTCACTGGTTTGAAGTTTTCAGCTTATCGTGTGAATTCCTGTTGGCTCTTCATGAAAGGCCTCCAGCTTTTTAGTGTCAAATTCCATCCCAATTCTGTTATACTGGTTCTAGTTATTGCATAGTTTTCTGTGGGTCTTGTAAGATACTCTGATCTTGCCTCATCTGGATGATCTCTCTCTACTCAGATAATCAATGTATTCAGAGTCTTAGTGGTGAGAGGTCTAGAACAAGTCTAAAGCAAGACTGACACCGTCAAAGTGTTCTGTAGGGAACTGGCTTAGTTACCTCACATCAGGCTGGTAGCACCATTTTCCAGGTGATCCTTGGATATGGTCCAACAAACTGGCTGAAGGAGCTGTCTACTGTTGTTTTACTGATTTTTGTGTTCTGTAACGTAACTATTTTGTGCAGCTGATGGCACAAAGAAGTTTTTGGCCTGCCTTTGGATATACACTTACAGATTAGATTTGGGGCCTTAGAGCAGGTGAAGAGGAACAAGGTTCATTGGGGACCTGTCTTGGCTTAATCAACAGGTTGTAAACAATACCACCAGGAGAAACACTTGCTTCTGCAGGGCATGGAGGCACTCATCTGCAGATGAGACTTGATGTCTAAGGTCATTTGGTTTTCAAGGGCTCAGATCTAGAATGTTGCAGGAATTGTAGGGGCTTTTTGACCCTCAGCCTGTTACCTATTGTCTGCTCATCTGCATGGACACCGGTGATAGTATTGAGGGAGGCCTTGCAAGGCTAAAAACTACAGTTTAGGAACCAGGGTGAAAGGCCCAGGAGACCCAGTGATGATTTCCCTTGATCCTGCCAGTTAAGAGAAAAGGCTTGATTAAGAGTAAGGAATTACACTAACCGATAATTACTCTAAGTGAAACCTTAGAAAAAGAGAACTTGGATTACAGATTTGTTGACTAATATGATTCAAATATTTAATTATTTTGCATTCTCAGTAAGTATTATTCCACTCTTAGTTTTGATATAATCTCCTTTTCATGATTATTTTATTAAGAATGTCAGATACTGTAGCAAGGAAAAAGCAGGCCTCTCTTTCTTGAATTCACCTTTTTTTCCTGAATTTATATCTGAGAAGTTTCACAATCGTAACTCTCCTGGCAACATTCATCTCTGTACCACTCCAGGGGTCTCTATCCACATCCTTCTCCAACCATAAGCACAGTCCATCCCTGTCCCCAGGAAAACACATTAATGTTCCAAGCATCTGACCCGGCTAAACACAGAAGTCATGAACAAGCTTCAGTGCAGAAAGGCTACAGTATAGACAAGGTAGAAGTAGGCAAACGTTACACAAGAGTGTCCCAGTTTCAGACAATATAAAGGAGGAAAACGTCCTCTGGGGGAAGGTAGGCTACTAAAAGAGAACCTCCCCCACCAGGTCTGGAAAGAAATTCCTTGGAGGAAAATGAAAAAAACTGTTTAGTTACAAGCAGCACACACAGAGTGCTGGCAGGCACAGAAAAGAAATGAACAATATTAAATTACAAACCCCTCGTGGTGGAGAAACCTGGGTAGGTTCAGAGTCCCCCTGCCAGGCTGAGGCAGGGCCCCTCCCTGGTGAATGCTGGCAATCAGATGACCTGGTCTGGTGTCCTAGACCGAAGCTCAGCTGAAAGGCAAATCCAGGGAAAAAGGGAAAAAAAGAAAAAACAATGCCAAGAAAAACTTCCTTGTCTCAGCTAGCTAAAAAGAAAACCAGAAAAAAAAAATCACTGTCTTACTCCCTTGAGCCAAAAAACTGACCAGAAACGTAAAAAAGGAAGGGAAACCCCCTCCCCCCCTCCACCGCTTGCAAAGCCAAACAAGAGAGAGAGAAAAAAAAAAAACCTGTCCAAGTCCTGGGGGAGTGTATGCCTTTGTTTACATTTTTAGCCTGAAACACTCTTGGATCTTAAAGGTACAGGATTCCTGTTTGGCATAAAGAAGATGACGGGGATACCTGGTGTCATTACAGTCAAACCCAGGACAAAAAGGAATTTAGAAAGTTTGCCGAGCAAGTAAGGTTATATTGGGAAAGACAAAGCTCGACTGGAATTGAGACTTGTAGAGGATGTCAAGGGCAACAAGACATTTTAGGGTAGTAGTTAAAGGCCGAAGAAGAAAACATGTGCAACTGTTGCTGAAGGTAGGGTGTGATTTACTGTCAGCAAACACAGATAGGTCAGAGGTACTGAATGCCTTCTTTCTTTGTTAACAAGGTCTCCCAGACCTCTGGGTATAGGGATGAGGTGCACGGAGATATGCTACCAGTGGTGGGTGTGTTGGGCATTACTTGATCCATACAAGTCCGTGGGAATAGGTAGCCTGCATCTGAGGATGCTGAGAGAGATGGCTGGTGTCACTGCAAGGTTCTTTCTGTCATCTTTGAAAGGTTGGGGAACTTGGGGGAAGTCCCTAATGAACAGAAAAGGACAAACAATGTACCATCTCCAAAACCACCCAATCAAACAAACAAGCAAAATATTCCAAAGGATAGTTCCCAATCCAGTAAACAACAGACTATTCATCTTCTCTTAAATCCCTAGGAAGATAATGGAGAGAGTCCACTTGGAACACATCTCTGAGCATGTGAGGTGTAAATCATTGCTGTCAAACTTGATTGCCTTTGATAATAAGGCTGGATTTCTGGATGAGGGGAAAGGAGTGGATGTCATTTGTGTTGACTTGAGCAAGACTTTCAACACTGCTTCACTCTACCTTTGTATCTACTTTAGGATCATACAGTTTTGATGAATGAACAACTAGATGAGTAAAAAACTGGTTATATGATCAGGCTCAGAGACAGGTTAGTGGGTCCTACTTTGCCTGCAGGCTAAGAAGAAGTGGAGTGCCCAGGGGATCTGTCCTGGGACCTGTCCTGTTTAACACCTTTGTTAATGACCCAAAGGAGGTGACAGATTTGACTCTTACTGAGTTTTCAGGCAATATGAAGCTGAAAGGAAGTGTTGATATTCTAAATGGCAGGACTGTCATCCAGAAGGACCTGGACAGATGGAGGGAATTGGCCAATGGGAACTTTATGAAATTCAGTAAGACTAAATGCAAAATCCTGCACCTGGGAAGAAAGAATCACCTGCTACAACGTGAGTTGGAGATTGATTCTCTAGGGAATCTGATCTCTAGGGATACTGATTCACAGATGGCACACTGCACATGAGCCAGCAGTGTCCCCGAACAATAAAGAGCTTCCTGGACTATACTAACAGGAGTATAGTCAGTAGGTCTATAGGAATGATAATCACCATTAGTGTCAGCACTTCCTGACCACATGTAGACTGCTGTGTCCAGTTTTGTCCCCCCTTTTATAAGAAAGACATCAGTTACCTGGAAGAAGTTGGCAGTGTCACCAAAGGGATCAGGGCTCTGGAGTACATGCCCTCTCTGGAGAAGCTGAGGAGAAAGGAGAACCTCAGAGCAGCCTTCTGATACCTGTAGCAAGAGTGCTCAGAAACAGGCTCTTCACAGCGGTACACAGTGTGAGGAAAAAAGAGAGCAGTCATAAATTGAAACTAAAGAACTCCAGATGATTATGAGGAATAACTTTTCCACCGTGAAAACAGAGAGGCTCTGCATTCTCTATCGTCAGAGGTTTTCACAGCCTCACTGGATAAAACCCCAAGCAACATTGTCTGGTCTCTTAGTTGACCCTTCTTTGAGCAGGAGATTGAAATAAATAATCTTCTGAGATCCCTTCCAACCTGAATTATTTTATTGTTCTATGACCTCAGAAGACTTGAAATACTACTGCAGTTCTTTTTATGCCCTTGTTTCTGAAACAAGTGCTATTGCTCTCTTGGATTTCTTTCAATAAGTTTATCATGTTGCAAATTCAGAATAGAACTATAACATATTTCTCCTTCTGAAATTCATCTTAGTTTCAGTTATTAGTATAATTTCTATTTTCATATCCAACATTGATAGATCTGTTCCCATCCCTCTTGTTGACCAGTTTCTTGTTTTAATTTATAAGTAAAACTTCATTAGACTGCTAAAGCAACAACATCCTCAACATCCTCAGTTCCATCCCATCCAGTCTAATGAACTTCTGGATGTTCAGTTTGCCTGTGGGTAGTGTTCATTCTTCTGTTAGTTTTGATTGTCTCTTTAACCGGTCTTTGTTCTGTTCTTTGTCGGTCTACAAAAATTACTTGGTTTAGGGTTTTTTTTAAGTTTAATTGCTTGACATCATGTAGCATGTAGCGGAAGGTTAATTAAGTAAATAAAGTTGCATAGTATTTTGATGTATGAGGCAGAAATCCTCTATTTCACACTGCCCTTCCATACTGTCTTGGGTTGAGCATATGACACCATTTGTTATCTCATATCGCTGCTTTATGCTAAACATGAATTCTGTGCCTCTGGTTCGTATCCAGGAATTTTCAAGGACAAACACAGATACTCCCGTGCTGGGACTCAGGCAGGTTTTTTCTCTTCTCTTACTCACTCTTAAGCTCTCGGCTCTGCCACCGGCCCACAGGCAGCAGGGCAGAGAGAGTTGGTTTGGTTTTGGGGTTTTTGGGGGTTTTTTTTGTTTTTTTTTGTTTTGGCCAGGTTTTTTTTCTGCTCTGTTTCTCAAGGGAGAGAGAAAGAAAGCGAATTTTTTTTTTTCCCTTTTTAGCTAGCTGAGACTAGGAAATTTTTTTTCCTTGGGATTTTTTTTTTCTTTTTCCCTGAAACTGCTTTCCAGCTGAGCTTGGATCCAGGAGAGAAGGTCATCGGATCACCAGCATCACCAGGGGAGGGGCCCTGCCTTGGCCCGTCAACGGGGGACCACACCAAGGACTCTGTGCTTTTCACAGGTTTCTCCATCACAAGTAGTTTTAACAAGTATTGTTTATTTCTTTCCTATGCCTTGTAAATAAAACAGGTTTTTTTTTTCATTCTAACTCCAAGGAATTGCTTCTCTCCAGACCTGGTGGGGGAGGGGTGGCTAATAGTCTACCTTTCCCCGGGAGGGCATTTTCCTCCTTTTATTGTCTCGAGCCGGGACACATATTCAGTAGAAACTTTTTGATTGAAATGTTTGAGGAGGAAATTCTCATTCTCTTCTAAATATAAGAATTTCTCCTTTATAAAAAGTGTAACATGTTTGGAAGACTACAGATGCATAAAAGAAAATCTTAAATTTGCAACTATTAGGCAAAGTTTTCAAGGGGTGGATAGTAGTGAAACTAAAAACGGTAAAATCAATTGAAAAAAAGTATTTGATGTGCAGTTACATTCTATATGTTTAAAGGTGTGTTTTGTTTTGAACAGATTTTGTCTTCTAAGAGTGATTCCCGCTTGAAGCACTTACTGCAGCGAGCACCTGAGTATTGTCCAGAATCAATGGTAAGTCTTGCTAGAAAAACTCTTATAATGAGATTTGAACCTCAAACTAGGATTTTTTTTTTTTTTTTAATCTGTCATATGTTATGCTACTTGCAATAAGGTGGCTTGTAAAATCTATAAAATGCAATGAAAATATTATGTATGTTGTAAGAAATTGTGCTGTTGTCACTTGGATGTTGATGGCAGTGACTTCAATTAGATCACATGTTCCAAGATGAGTATGGCAGAAAGCCTTAAGGTCTTGAGCTAAGGCAAGGAGGTGCTGATAGCTGCACCAAATTGTTTATGGCCTTATCTGAGAAACTGAAGTAATGCTTTTATTGGATAAGTAAGATCATGGTTTCCTAGAAGGTCTTTAGTTTCACTTAAAAAAGGATGTAATCTGCTCCTATTCTAGGGATGATCTAATCAGGGAATAGATAAATGCTGTAATTCAGATTGTAAATTTTAGAGTATTATCTCCTGACAATCTTTTGCTGTCAGAAAAGCCTGCTTTCTTCTGGTAATTTTTGTTACTTCTGAACAGTATCAGTACTGTTTCCAGCAAGCCTAAAACATACGCTCAACTCAAGTGGGCAATGTGTAGGAGTAGTAAGTCTGGTAATAACATTTGATAAACAACTTTGTGAGATTTTTTGCTTATAGACCCTTTCCTTCTGTGTGTCAAAGTGCCTCCAGTTTCTTGTTTCTGTGAATCATCAGCTCTAAGGTCTTGGAGAGTTATAGACAGCTCATGGTATGAGTAAAACCTGGCATGGAAACATATTGAAGTGATGAATAGCATTTGTTTTGGTACTGTTTATCTTTCATTCCGTGATAAGAGAAGTAGAATCTTACCTGTATAGTAGAGAAGTGCATTTTATAAGACAATTGGAAAGTATCTGAAAGGGGGAAAAGGACACGATTTTTTTTTACTCCCAATTACTATTTTTATAAATGGCAAGTTTGCTGTGCGTTGCAGATCTGAAATTAGTATCACTGAACTGGTAATATCTAGATACAAAATAGTTAACAGTTCAATTCAATACCATTTTTGCTGTTCTCAGATATCTCTTGTCTGTTTTGGAGAGGTGTTCTGGTGCCTTTTCATAGATGAGCAGATAGGTTTAAATTTAATCAGATGGTCAATATTCTGGAGGACTGGTTACAGACATTGTGTTGTGTATATTCCTTCAAGTAATATGATAAAAAGGGTATTGGCTGGTATTAAGTGATAAAGGAATTGCCTACCCAAGAGGTGATTTTTATCTTAGAATCATAGGTTCATTTAGGTTGGAAAGGACCTAAAGATCATTGAGTCAAATCATTAACCTTCTCATGAAATAAAGGAAGTAACCTGAATTAATGGGGTGGAACTAGTAGAAGTAGCAGCCCTTTACCATAAACAGATGCAGAGGAGGACAGTTTTAGATCATTAAATACAGATCCATTGCAACTTTGGAAAGTCATCAATTCCTTTGATGACAGAATCATTGTGTGACAATATGGATGGCTTTGTCAGTCTGATTGAATTTTTCATTTTTGTTTTAATTTTTGTTTTAAAGAATACGTTCAACACTTCCATTTAAAGCCCCTTGTGTCTAGCCTGCTGGCTGGACACCAATTGCTCACCAAAACAGCTCTATCATTCCCCTCCTCAGCTGGACAGGGGAGAGAAAGTATAATGAAAAGCTCATGGGTCAAGATAAGGACAGGGAGAGATCATTCACCAGGCACTGTCAAGGGCAAAAGAGACTCGACTTAAGGAAATTCATTTATTGCTAATCAAAAGGTCAGAGCAGGATAATGAAAAATAAGAACAAATCTAAAACCACCTTTCCTCCACCCCTCCCTTCCTCCTGAGCTCAACTTCACTCCTTACTTTTCTACATCCTACCCCTGATGAGGACAGAGCAGGGCATGGGGAGTGGGGATTATGATCAGTTCATTAGGCATTGCCTCTATTGATCCTTCCTCCTTGTGCTCATCCTCTACTCCAGCATGGGATCCCACCCACAGTAGATGGTTCTCCATTAACTTCTCCAGTATGGGTCCATATCACAGGCTGTAGTCCTTCCAAAACTGCCTCAGTGTGGGTCCTTCCACAGAGTGCAGTCCTTCCAAGAACTGTTCCAGGGTGAGTCTCCCACAGGGCCACAGATCCTGCCATGAGCCGGCTGCAGTGTGGGCTCTCTGGAGACTGCAGTTTCCTTCAGGGCACATCCACCTGCTACAGTGTGGAGCTGCGGGTGGATCTCTGCTCCCCCATGGTCCTCTATGGGCTGCAGGGGCACAGCTGCCTCACTGTGCTCTGCACCATGGGCTGCAGGGGAATCTCTGCTCTGCTGCCTGGAGCACCTCCTCTCCCTCCTGAACTGACTTGGGGACCTGCAAGGTTGTCTTTGTCACATGCTCTCACTCCTCTCTCCAGCTGCAGTTGCACAGTAATTCTTACCCTGCACTGCTAACGTCATTTGGAGGCTCAGCCTGGGTCTGTCTTGGAGCTGGCTGACGTTGGCTGTGTTGGACATGGGGGAAGCTTCTGGCAGCTTCTCACAGAAATCACCCATGCAGCACCCCACCACAAAATCCTTGCCACACAAACCAAACACCCATTAAGACTTGTTACTTGCCTTCTTTCTCTACAGATTTCCTGATTTCTGGTAATTGAGGTTTTCCTTGAGCTTGCTTTAAAAATATTGAATTCAATAACATTTCACTAAAATACACAGAATCCTTCAAGGCCTTTCTTTCTGTACTCTACTTTTAAATGCTATACTGTGATCCTGTTGTCTAAATGTTGTAAGGCCCCAGTTACAGATGTTAAACATCTAGTAGACAGTATACATCAACTCCTGTAGTTTTAAATTCCTCGTGCCTCTAGCACAGTGCACCCACTGTAGCTGCAATATGTACTTGTTTTTGGCAGTTGAACTATATTTCTTACTTTAGATGGAGTTCTTCCACTGCTGCCTAACCCTTCTTCTTCCAGGACATTGGTAATTTTTATTGAATGGGTGACATGTGACAGGCCAGTGTCTGACATGAGATTTCTTTTATATCACCTGCAGTGTAAAGAACCCCCTGTAGTCAGCCTGGTTAATAGTCTTGGTAGTAACTGTAATGAGAGAGATAGGGACAGCAACTGTTTGATAACTTTGTCACCTTTATTTCCTCCTGACAAATTTAAAAAAAAATTACAGAATTTTTCTGCTTAATACCATCAGCCTTTTAGGTCTTTTAGCAGGACCTGTACTTAGGACCAGAAGTGCTTTGCAGTTGGGGTGAACCCAACAGCTCCCTGTTGTAACTTCTCATGTTAGTAAACTTCATGTACACAACTCTTTCTTCCATGCATTTATCTTTCTCTGTAACTAATTTCTCTGGGCTCTGGGATACCTTAATACCTTTTTGTTTGTTTGTTTTCTGTGTGGTCATGTGTTTAGGGTGTTTTTAATGTAGTGGAAAGGAATGCTAAGGCAATAAACTTCTCCCCAGATCCTGGTCATAGATCTTATTCTTTGTCTAAGTTGCTGTTTAGTTCTCTAAACACTGATGAAGAAAGTTGACTAGCTCTAGTGTATTCCAGATAATTATACTATGTTCTGCATCTGCAAAAATGCTGCCATTGATTTCATAGTCTGTGGATAGCAGCCTTCTCATCAAAGGAAGTGATACTCAACTTCTATCATAGGACTTCTTTAAAAGATGTTTAAACACAAGAATTCTTACCATCAGAAATTTTAAAACATGCTGAAAATGATGGTTTGAGTCTGCTAGAAACTCTTATTCTGTAGACTTACTTTTGCTTAATTGCATTTTTACTTTTCAGAGAGAAGTGTGGGGTTGTATAAATTCTTCTTTACCAGGTAAGAAATACCCGTTGGCTATTGAATCATGTTGCTTTTTCACCATACATGTGTTTTGATGTTGTGTCTGCTGCCTGCACCTATAGATCTCATGATAATTTAACTGCCATTATACATCTGTTATAAACTGTATGTGGTGTCTAGTTTCCTCTAGTGTATAATGTGCATTTTATTAACACTTTTCTTTTACTAGTTAGAAAATATTTAATATGTTTGTATAATTAAATGTGTTCTTCTGTGACATTTCTTTCCTTTCAAGATTTTTTGTTAATTTTATTTTTGGTACACCTTAGCCTGTTCTACAAAGTCATTGATAATTATGACCTTACTCGAGATGCAGCATGATTTGAACAAAAACTAACACAGGGAAAGTGTAAGAACTAGACAAACAATTTCAGAATTGCAGAGACTCAGTCATGAACCAGACTGCTTGGTACAGGTGGATTTTGAAAGTTAAAGCACAAGACAGGGCTCTTAAAGCAAGAGATCAAAAATAGATGAAATTGTACATAAGTAGTCCATTATATCATAAATCATTTTGAAAAGGCTTTGAATGAAATTAGCATGCTGTAGTTTTACAGCATCTGCTCAGATTACCCCCTCCTCCTTCCTGTCCACCCACCAGACCTCAGAGGCAAACTATTAATTCCAGTGCTTGTAAAGAGATTTTCTGTCCTATTGGTTAAGTAAAACTAGCAAAATATATTGTCCTTTGGAGTTGCAGTGTTTCTGTCTCATCTAAAACCTGATAAATTTTTGCTGGAGCTTGAAGCTCAGTAGTTAGATGAGTGGCAAGAGTGGCAATGCTTTTACTGCAAGTGAGAAATACATATTTATTAGGTCTATATAAGCATGTAATAAAGCACTGGAAATCTTTGTTTATGAACCACTCCCAAATTGTCTTCCTCTACTTTCTTTGTACCTGCACAAAGCTGGTCACTTTTCATTCTTGAAGCTATATTACTGTTTTCTTCCTTCTTAACTTGAGGCACTTTTAAAATTGCATTCCCATGTGAGATTTTGTAAATTAATAGTAAATTAATTCTAAATTAATAGGACAGCATTATAGGTGAAGCTCTTATTCCCTTTCTGGTAAATTGGTACAACTGGGTGTGTCTGGGAGGTGCCTGTACACTGGTGCACACAGCATGGGGAGCAGACAGGAGGTGTCAGAAACCTGTGAGCAGTTACAGGGCTTCCATTCTATTGGAGTCACAGGGACAAAGCAGGAGAGCTCCCACAGCAGGAGTGCTGTGATGGACAGGTATAGAAAGGACAGGCCAGGAAGGTGAGGAGTAGAAATTGTCCTTTGTGTGAGAATGTTAACTGGATTGCATGGAGCTCTTCCTGGGATGAATGATGAGCCAGCTGAGAACAGCTTACAGGCACTGGAGTGCATTGTACTGTTGAGGCATATCAACAGCAGTTGATATGTTGAGGCATATCAACAGCAGCCCAACCTGGGTTATGTTGTGGGCATCTAGTACAGACTGCCTGAATGGGCAGAAGTAGGAAATGAGGCCTTCTTTGCACAACTAGAAGAAGTCTTGTGTTCACAGGGCTGATGTTTATGGGCAACTATAATCACTCTGGTACCTTTTGAAGAGAAAATACAGGAGGACACAGGCAATCTGCTTGGAAGAATCCCATGGGGTATGGCCCTAGAAAAAGAAGGGTCCAAGAAGAGAGCTGGTTTATTTTCAAGGATCTCCTTATCCAAACTCCACTTACACATGACAGAGTTAGAAAAGCCAGAGCCTCTCAAGAGTTCATCCTGGTGAATTATGTGATGGGCAGCCAGAAAGCTTCTTGAACTACATCAGCAGAAAAAGAAGACTGGGGAAAATGAGATCCTGCTGCTCAATGGGGCAGGAAACGTGGTGTCAGATGATATTAAATAGCCTGTGGTCTTCTTTGCCTCAGTCTTTACAGGTAAGATGAGCCTTCAGGAATGCCAGGTCTCTGAGGTCAGTCATAAAGTCAAGAGTGAGGAAGACTTGTTCTTGGTGGAGGAGGATGGGGTTAGGTAATGAGAGAGGGTGCTGAGGACTGAGAGAAAGCAAGTTCACTTCTGCCTGTAGAAAGGGCAAAGAGGACCTGAGGAACTGTAGGCTTGGACATTTTCTCCTCAAACCCTGGGAAGGTAATGGAGCAGATCTTCCTGTAAACAATATCCAGGCACATCAAAACAAGAAGGTGATTGCTTATAGTCAGCATGGATATATGAATGGGAAATTGTGCTTAACCAACCTGATAATCTTCTGTGATAGATGACTGCCTTGTTAGATGAGGGGAAAGCAGTGCGTGTTGTCTATCTCAATTCATAAAGGCTTTCATCACTATTTTTTATAACTTTCTTATAGACAAACTGATGAAGCATGGTCTGGATAAGTGGACAGTGAAGGTGGAGTGAAAACTGGCCAAAACTGCAGTGCTCAAAGGTTTTTGATCACTGTCACAGAGTACAGCTGGAGGCCAGTATCCGAAGGGTTGGTGCTGGGTCTAGTCCTATTTAACATCTTCGTTAATGATAGGACAGGGTTTACCCTCAGTGTATTTGCAAGTGATGCAGAAGTGAAAGAAGAGGTTGCTAGACCAGGTAGTTGTGCTGCTATTCAGGGGGATGTTGATTAGCCAGAGGAATAGGTGGACTCATGAGGAAACTCATGAAATTCCGAAAAAGGAAATGCAAAGTCCTACACGTGCTGAAGGCCCTGTACCTCCACAGCACACAGGAAGCTGACCAGCTGGAAAACAGCTTTGTAGAAACATACCTGGGGATCCTGGTGAACAGCAAGTGGAATATGATCCAGCAGTGTGCCATTGTAGCAAAGAAGGCCAACAGCATCCAGACTGCATTACAGAAAATGTTGCCAGCAAATCATTCTGATTCTTCCCCTCTATTCAGCATTGGTGAGACCACATCAGGGATACTGTGTCCAGTTCTGAGCATTTTGGGACAAGAAAACTATGAATACACTGAAGTTCAGCAAAGAGCCATTTTAAGGTGATTAAGGAGCTGGAACATATATGAGGACAGGCTAAGAGTCTGTGTTACACAAATAGATGATCTTTTATGGCTCAGGAATCTGTACTGTACAGATGAATTTGATGAATTATCAGAACTAGGGACTCTAGAACTCGGAACTAAGACAGTCAAATAACTGTGCACTGAAGGTGTATTTTCATCTAGAAATGCATACATCTTAATTACCTTGATGACAAAATTGATTTATAAGTTACTGTATTAAGACTGAAGTTCAATGTTACTTGAAAATGTGACATCAATTTTTTATTCACAAGCTTCTCTGCTACTCAGATATAACCTACAGAGAGGGCCACTTGCCAAGAAAATGTTAACTACAGAAAATTTTCAGCCTTCTTAATTTGGCATGTATTTGTAGCTTGCTTCATTCTTTTATCACAGTTTAGTTTAGTTCCAGTATGTCTAAAAACCACAGACCCAGTGTTGCACAAAATTATCAATTCCTGATTACCCAGTGTTGGCTCACTGGTGGCTGTTCAGTGGTGACATTGCCCCAAAAGTTGTCCAGCTGTATTTACCATGTGTTTCTCCTGGATACAACTGGTTGTTAATTGCTAGTTAATTGCAGCAGAGATTTCTGGAAATCTTCTTTTCGTATTACACATGATATTTCTTTTATGTTTTTTAGATTGCTTATGCCTTATGTTATCAATCCTACTACTAAATATTCTCCTACTAATAAATATTCTACCAAACATTACTGTTTTGATTGAAAGGAGTCTCCACATAGGAATTCGTGCAGAAACAACTATGTTATTTTATGCCTAAAACAGAACATAGTGCATAGTTGATTTGGCAATTAACTGTACATATGTAGTAAAACCTATGTGCGTGACTTCCATGTAGACACACACTTACTTTTGAAATTAATATGAACCAATGCATCAAATTCCAAATTTTTGAACACTGATTACAAGGTGCTGATGCGAGCACAACAGTGTTCTCTTTGACATTGTCAAAAAGATGCTCAACCTCTGAAACACTAATCCTACAACCCAGTTGTAGAAGTGAAAGGTGAGCTGAATTTCCAGTTGTTTGTGACCTTCACAGCTTTGAACTAATGTGAATTGGAAAGTTGAGCCAATACTCTCCAAAAAGACCAATGGATCACTGACCTGTAGTGCCTGTGGAGGATCTGGACCCTTCAGATGCTCAAACTGACAGAATACAGGCTACAACCAAAAACTGTTCTGCACCTTTGCCCCTCTGCTTCCTCCACCTGCTATGCAATGCTGCTACCTTACTTGTATCAAGCAATAAGGTTTTAATTTGTATTTTAATAACTGTTATGCATATTTTAATTTCCTGGGGAAACATGTCAATTTAGTGAAGATTTTGCTCCTCCTTTGTAAATTTGCCATTAGTGTATTTTCTTAATTTGCCCATTGGAATGTCATGAAAGATGGATGCTGGTAAGACTTTCTATGCCACCTGTGTTTTTAAAGCCAACTAAGTGTATTTTAAGGGCAATTTCTTAATGATTAATACCAATTGGTCATTGTTTTCCATTGATTGAAATTATTTTTTATTACTTTTTTTCCAGGTGTTTTCTTAGCAGTTGAATTTAAGATCACTGGTCTTGCTCCTAGCTCTTTCACTACCCTTCTTTAAAGCTGGGCATCCCATGTGACTCTTCTGAATAGCCATTTCCACTAAGCATAAGAGCATTTTAAAAAATTAAGTTATTAATTCTTTTACCTTCTACTTTTTATTTCTACATAAGGAATATAATTTGTGCATGTAATAAAGTACTGCTTTATTTTTTAAACACTAATAATAAAAATGAGTAGCTCATTTGAGTTAAATAATTCTACCTCCTGTCCTAAGAAAAAGAATGCAACAAGTTTGTCACAGCTGCTGAGCAGCTGCATAGATCAAACCTTCCTTTTATTTCTGTCTTTAAAGTTACATGAGAAATAGACACAGGAATTTGTTCTTTTGTTTTATTTCTGATGTCTTGAAAACATTAGAAAATATTTATTTATTAATAAATTAAGAAGATCAAACAATTTGTGGCAACAATTTTCTTTTCTATGTAATTTTATGGTAAGAAATGAGGATAATGCAAATAGTGTAATAAATGGATTAAGAGACAAGGAGATGGAAAACTTTTATTGAAGGTAGTTCTGGCTATGAAACCATGTTACTGGGGAGTTAAATGACAGAGAAGGTGTCATGAATGAACCCCAGTAGACAGCTAAGTACTACACAGTGTTTGCTCATTCCTCCACCAGTGGCATAGAGAGGAGAATCAGAAGGGCAAAAGTGAGAAAACCCATGGGTTGGGATAAAGACAGTTTATAATTTAAAAATGGAAGGAAAAACAAAAAAGAAAGGAGGAAAAAACTCAAACCCAGGAAAAACAAGTGATGCAAAAGAAAATAAATGCTCACCACTGACTGATGCTCAGCCAGTTCTCAAGCAGTGGCAGCCCCAGCCATCCTCTACCCCCCAGCTTTTATGGCTGAGCATGATGCCATGTGGTATGGAATGTCAGCTGTCCCAGCTGTGTCCCCTTCTGACCTCTTGTGCTCTGCCAGCCTACTTGTGAGTCCCTATGAAAAACAGAAAAAACCTCGTGTTAGCAGTAACTAAAACATCCCTGTGTTATCGACACTGTTTTAATCAGAAATCCAAAACAGAAATTTAACTCCATCCTGACAAAAACCACTACAGGGAGCTTGGATTAAAATAAGGAACATTTTCTGTGTTGACAAAGTTGGTAGAAAAATGTCCTATTTAAACAAACAATAGGATGTATTTGTAAGAGATAATGCTATCAATTTTAATGAGGTTTTTTTGTGATGTTTTTGTTATATTTCAGACTAGATTATCAAAATCTAAGACTTCATTGATCGTATCAAATAGTTTGCATAAAGCATCTTTAAACTCTGTGTATGGAAGGTACTTCATTAATTGCCAGTTTCAGCATTTATGAAAGCACAGACTTGTTCTTTTCTTGCTTAAAGGTAGTCTGGAATTCCAATAAAAAGGTAATCCGTAAATAGGCTTCTTGAATGAGAAGAGGATTCTCAAATTTGAGAAGTGTAGGGAAGGGAAAATGGTGGCATAGTTTCTCTTTCCACTCTAATATGGCTGTCATCTTATTTCCAAAGGAGTTTTGAAGAAGTCTGATGGGTGGGTTGGTTTAGGCTGCTGTGAGCTGGCTATTGCTGTGGAATGTCGGCAAGCGTGTAAACAGGTAAGGCTTTCAACTTACCAACTGAATCTGAACAGATCCTGAAGCACTCTTTGGCTATGCTGAACTTAATTTTTTTTTTTTTTTTTTTTGTTTTTGTTTTTTCCATAAAAATTTTTTTTTAAAATTATTTTTTGGTGNTTCAACTTACCAACTGAATCTGAACAGATCCTGAAGCACTCTTTGGCTATGCTGAACTTAATTTTTTTTTTTTTTTTTTGGTCATAGTCTCTACATAAAAATTTTTATTTAAAAATAATGCTGAGCAGAAGGCAATGTGTGGCTATTCGTAAGCTCTTTTTTTTTTTTTTGCAGTGACATGTTTAGCGATATAACATTGTAGTTACAAATAGATTTTTGTGCCTCTTCAAAGAGGTTTTTGTTCATCAGGTGGAAGAAAGGGGGTTTTTTGGTGTTAATAGAACCAGTATTTTGTCAAGTAATAGTTCTAAGCATAATACATAACTATAGCAATGATATTTTAATTAAAAATCTGTGAAGCATTTTGTGGGATGTTTCTTCCCAAATATATGTTTGTGTCTTTAAAAACATCTTCAAAATCTAAGAGCATATTCTTATTTATCATCATTATTGTAGTTCAGTTGTGGACCATAGATGTACTTAATATTCACAGCTGTGAACGTTAAGTACATGTTCCTTGTGTAGTCTTAGTCTTGAAAAAGCAGTCTACTGCAAATTGCTGTCATTAAAAAAATTAATGCTAATTTCAGCCGAAAACTTGGAGTTTAAACCGCATGACAAGAGGTGAGCAATGAGTACACAGGGTAGTGTGGGAAAGAGATGAGGAGTGTGTAAACAAACTTTTTTTTTTTAATCTTCTGAACAGAAGATATATATATTTGTTCTCAAATGCATTTTTAAAAAATGTTTTCAAATTCATCAGATTCATCTTCCAGACCTTATAAAGACATTTGTTCATTGCAGTGTTCTATGACATTCTATTAATTTAATCTGATGATTGTTACATCATTTCTCGTTCTCCAAATCAGATGCTGTATTGTTTGATTACAGACTGTTGTCTCAGAATCTTGGTTATATTTTGTCCTTTAGAAGACTCTGATTAAAACATTGCCTATTTTTTTTCATTTATGCTAAAATATAGATACTTGCCAGATATTAGGGATAATGGTAAATATTTGGATTTTAATTTTGATTCTTGAAGTCATTTTGAGGGAGATGATAAAATAGGTCTAAGACCAGCTTTGGAGGGGGAAGTAACATGTTAGTAGTAATGATAGTTTTGAATATCTGCCATATTAAAAAGGAGCACAAGATTCTCTACAGAACAAACTTATCGGCAGTTTGAGGGAGAAATTCCTGCAACTCAGTTTGACAATAGGAACTGTGGTACTGAATATACAAAAGGGAGGAGAAGGGAAAGGGACACCTAAGTGGTAATTAGCATGTGAAATAGGGAGATCATTATGCTCAAGTTCTTCCATTTCCTAAATACTTCCTGTATTCTGCTCTGCCTGGTAAACCTTTCATAAAATTAAAGTTGCTTTGTATTCTTCCAGTATCAACTAACTTGGTGCAGAAATATGAGGGTTTGGGTTTTCATTAAATATTGTATTAACAGTCATGGCTTCTGATTTTGTTAAAGCTTTATGTGGATTCTTTAGGTTCTTAAAGAACATTTTAATAGATCATGAATCCATGGTTATTGTAGTTAATGTGAAAATGGAATTGTCTTTATTTTGCAACATTATTTTATTATTTTCTACTACAAATGGAGAAATATATCTGTCTTTCAGGCTTCTGCAAAAAATGATGTTTTAAAGGTCTGCAGGAAGGAATATGAGGTATGTGTTTTTGTGTCTCAATATATCTAACTAAAAATCAACTGCTTTATAAATTCTGTACAAGTATTCTGTAGAAGAGGGAAAGTTCAGTCTTTTTATAGTTGTATTTCTGAATATGCTCATTTTCATCCAAATGTAAATTACCTCTCTTTACAGTTTTTGTAAAAGTATTCTGTAAAAAGGTTTTGGCTTTTTAGACTTGCATGTATCTTAATTTGAATGAAAAAGTTGCAAGTTTCAACATGGAGACGTGGAGTCCAAGAAAGTTTATTTCATAGGAGTTTTCATCAAAGTCAGCATTCATTGTGATCATCCATTTTGTCAGAAACCCTTCAGCTTCGACAGTGAGAGAGTCAGCTTAAAGGGGACCTAAAGAAGTAAACTCAGGAAAGAATAGCCTTTTAAGCCTTCTATCTGAATGTAAATAATTTCAAATGTATAATTTCTTGTAGCATCACTGAAAAAGGTAATGCTTGCAGCTATTTTTACAGTTCTGCTCATAAAATTAATCATCAGATATCTTCAGAAATCTGCCTTTAGCCATGTTCTATTTAACACAGTGTGTAGAATTGCTATTCTGCAAGGACTGCTTTTCTTTTGATCTGTTTCTTAATTAAAAACTAGATTCCTCCCACCCCCTTTCATCTCATGTCCTTCTGCCCTGAGTTAGGTAGTCCTGCATCAGTTCTGCTCATAATCAACAGTTCAGGATACCAGGCAATTTTCTGTTCACTTAATTTGGGCAGAACTGGAGCAACTTTCCTGTTTTTTCCAGGCAGCATTAAATTACTTTTTAAATTATTATTTATTTTCCCTTTGGTCCTTTTATCTAAATAATCTACGTAATATTTTCCTAGACTCTCCACTGTTGAAATTACCGTAGGCTGTTCTCTTTAAAATGTATTTTCATTTTAAGTAGTTCTTCCTCCTCTCATGCTATGATATGCTATACTGTCAACATCTGCAAGCTCCTCCTCTATTATGGTGGTCTGTTTCCTTCTTTTTTTCTGGATTTCTGCATTGCTGTAGGAGGTTGGCCAATATGGGTTGAAGGAGAACGTGAGAGGAAAGGTAAGAGAATAAAGAATGACTTCAAAATGGTGATAGTCATCTTATTTACTTGTCCAGTTTTTATCTGGAATTTTGAAAAGTGGGTTCCTCACTCTTAATCAAGAGTCATCTTGCTGTTACTGTCCACAAAACCTTAATGCTTTCTAGCTGTGCAACACTGAAAGAGAATGAGAGGGAGAAAAATTATGGTAGAAAGAATCAGCGTTCTGGTTGGTGAAGAAAGAAAGAACTTTTTTTAATAAGGACTAGATGTAGTGGATACAGATAGTGTGCCAGTGACAGAAATTAAGTATCTGATGTGCTAGATCTTCAGTTATTATAGAATTTTGTATGACACGGTTTTTTCTATGTATCTAGGCTTACAGGTACTTGTGAAAAATAGCACAATGCTCTAAAGAGACTCGTTGGTTGTATAAAATTCAAGACATTTTTTCCTAAGATTGGAGATTCAAAAGAATACTTTTGGAGAGAACCTGCAGTTCCCCACACCGTAGTCATTATTTCTCCTTTAAAAAAAATAGTAGAGTTCTTGGTGCTTTGGTGTATGTGTCCTGCTCCCTCTGAGTAGCTTCTGTGTCTGTGACCAGTATCATACTTTGCATTCAGTGGACTTGGCTGGGGAGAGAGTGGCTCCTTCAAACTGAAAGAGGTGACATGAGATTAGAAACAGCCTGTGAATCACATAAATACAATGTCGTATATACCGTGTTTGCTTTAGCATTTAAGAATTCATACTTAGCTAGAAGTGAGGATCCAATTAGGAAATTAGTTTACAGTATAGATCATAGTACTTGTTCGTCAGTTCTCAAGTCTCTTGCTGAGGTATTTAATATATATGACATAAAAGTAAAAACTAGATGAATTAACAATGTAAATGTATCATTCCCTTTTTTGTAAACACTCATATCTCACCCGCTTTCTGAACTTACTTAACTTACATGAAGATTTCCTGATGAATTTTCACAAACTGCTTAGAATAGTTGCCTGAACTATGCATTGTACATTTTCGTAATCTTTTGAGATTAGGGAAGCAACTTCATGAGTTATCCTTCAGCTTCCCACTAAGTTAGTGATTGTGAAGCATGAGGTAAGTCTTCGATGGTAGGGAATAGGGTTCAGAGCAGTGAAAAAATCCAAACTCCAAGCAGGAGGTGTGACCAAGTTTGAAGTCATGAAGCAGAGTCTCAGACTGTACAGTAGCAGAATCACTTCAGCATTGTTGTGCCAGCTTTTCACAAGATTAATTGAAGATGCTTTTTCTGCTGATTTTATGTTTCTGGATTACTTTTACTGTAAATATTTACGTTTCTTTTAGTTTGGAGATTTTACACATTTTAGAAAAGTATTGTGTTGGAATAAGCTATTCATTTTTGATCAGTACATTGAAGATTGTGTGTCCTGTTAAACAATTTTTATTTCCAAGTAGCACTGCATACAAAAATGAATAGACTTAATACAACTTGCTCAATACTTTTGAGTGTTACCCAAAGGTATTTTGCGTTCATTTGATTGTTTTATTCTGATAGTCCTTATTCCCATCTTCTGCTTCTCAGATACTCATTTTATCGTCTTCATTTTTTCTCTAGTTCTATGCACCTCAGCTCTTTTATCTTTCACTACTTCTTCCAGCTTTCTGCTATCCTGTTCATCTTCCTCTAAAAAGAAGGTAGGTAATAGTCAAAGGAAGGAGAAAAAAATAAGTGAAGATGGTATGGATTGTATGTAGGACTTTCTGATTTTCATATTTTTAAAACTTTAGTGTAAAGTGGAGGTTAATTTTTTGGAAAGACCACATGGTCTAAAAGCTTGGAGGTGCAACTTAAAATACTTTATTAAGTTTAAAATTATCTGTAAAGGCTTTATTATTGTGTTGTTTGAGATCCTTTTTCTTTCTTTTGTGCATGGAAAGGGTAGCGCTAAAGTTTCCATTAGATTGCAGCTCTTGAGTCTGTACACTGCATATTGTGAGTTCACCTCTCCTCACGTTAAGAAGTCCAGTTTTTATTTTATGTGTTCCAAATAAGACTTTCAAACTTCTCTAGTCAATTGGCACTGTGAGAGCTTTACTGCAACTGGGCACTATTTTTAACATCTACCAAGCAGTCGAAATGCAACTGGTAATGTCACCACTTATTTAGCTTCTGCTCTTAAAACTATTTTTGATGCACAGTAGTGAACATTTTTGTTGTCCCTGGACTGTTTAAAGGTATTTTTGCTATCATATATTTGAACACTCTTTAGCCTGACCTGACTTTGGTTTTTTACAGTTTTTTTAAACACAGAACATCTTCACTATCACTCCTCATTCCAGACACAAGAGGCAGCTATTCAGAAAAAATGTACTTATAATACGAAAGCATGCCATACCGTTCAGAGGACTTCTGCCTTCAGCAAAATGTTCTGCTCTATTTGTGTAGGCGTGCATATATTTTGGGTATTGAGCCGTTACCTGCAGCTGATGAGCTCCAAAAAGAGCGAAACCAGTTAGGTCCTGCAGTACTGGCTAAAATCTTTCTTCGGGGGAATTATAGTGATGAAAACTGAACAATGCTGCATAAACCTCAATAGCCTTTTTCAATTTCTGTAACACCAAAATCTTTGAGACTTTTTAATATAAGGTGTACATGGTTGTGTTAATAGTGTCTGCCTGCCACTTTCCATTCCTTCTGCTTATAGTCTCATTGGCTTGAATCACCAATTTTGAAAACACCTGACTTTAAATAAAATCTGAAAGATGAGATTCATGCACAAGTAAAACAAATCATTATGTTTGTGGTTTTAGAAATTTCAGTATTGCCATCTTTGCTTACTTAATATTCAACACAAGTTGAAAGTGGAGCATCAGACTCTGTGTGTACACCGTGTTGCCTTTTTACCATCATTTTCCCAAATCTTGGTGACTTAATTTTTCCTTTAAAGAGAACATCCTTTTCTCCTCTTTTGATTTTTGTGTTGGTTGGCTGGTTTGGTTTTTTTTTTCCTTACCTATATTTTTTATCTTTTGCTTTGTTTTCTGTGTTTTTCTTGACTGGCAGTTCACTAACAGATTTAGAAGGAAGCTTGACTGAGCAGAAAAGCTGGTTACTTCTTAAATATGAGTGCTACTTTAGTAGAGATGGACATTAACCTTGTGTTCTGATTAAAAGTTACAGTTAGTAATTCAAATCAGGCTGACTGCCTAATGCTGTTAACAGCTTTATTTACAAACAGATGATTAGACACTTTTTTTTTTTTTAAGATTCTCTCACATGTCTGTAGCTATAGCCCCCACATGTGTACTTGCACTTTCTGGGAAACTTTACAGTTATCCAGACCTATACAAAAAGCAAATCAGCACCCTCACTAGCACTGTGTTCTGTGACGACTACAGGCACTTACAGTGTTGTGAAGTGTGGTGAGTTGCTGTAACAACTCAGTGCAGCTGAAGTTCTTTCTGTGCCTTCCTGCAACTGCTGTTTTTCCACACATATTCCCTCCCACTACTAGCCCTACAAATACACTTATCTTACTCTGCCTCTGGCATCTGTGAGGTCCATCAATAAGATGGTATCTAAAAAACTCTTGTTCTATTCTATTCTAAGTTAGTATTATATCTGTTGGTATCACAGATTTCAGTTCCTAGGAGATGAGAAAAATTAGTTTTCAGCAGAGTTAGTGAGAAAGATCAGTACATGAGAAGATGATGGTGTAAGAGCAAGACTATGCAACTGGGAACAGGGACAGAAGAACAAGATGGAAAAGAGAAGTCAGACCACCTCCTGTTAACAGAAATATGAGGATTATTACAGTGATTCAGCAGTCTGTGGACATAGAGTTTCAAAATGCAGAAAGATTTATTACTTGGTTAGGGCTTCCTTCCTGTATAAAATTGGTGTGTAAAATTGCTGTGAGAAGATAATTTTGTCTCAATTTGAGCTCCTTTATAGAGGAGGAACATTAGTAGATATTATAATCTTCTTAACATTCTCCTGTCTTTCGTGTCTGCTGAGCTAACAGGGCCAAGGACGCTATTATCCCTGAACTGCTTCTGAATCACTTTTTTGTATAATTCAACTTTTAAATAAATTGACTATTTTAAACTGAGTTTATCGCAGCATTACAGTATGATTCTAAGTTCTGTTTGTGCTGATAGTATGGTCAAATACTTGTGTATAACCGTGACAGACAGACTTCAGACTTTCCAGCAGCCGTTATTGTCCCAGTGCATTAATTACTAAAGTTATGGTGGCTGGTTTTTGTGCCATCTTCCAGTCTCAATGCAGGGTGCGTACTGGGAAGTCTTAATTTCAGCAGCTTCTGAGGACGGTCAGTTTTGGGGCAGAGTAATGTTTTGTGTGGCAATTTCTATCTGACAGTTGTTTCTTGCTTCATATGTGGGAGGTCCCAAAGAATATATGGTGCTGTAAAAATGATGTGAACCTTTAGGCAACAGTATAAATCTATTCTTTACAGATGTAGGATGGTCACCCTTGTGTGTATGTTCTTTGTGCACTAATTCTCTTGTCCCTCATCTGTGTTACACGGATGGGTTGCAAGATTTACTTTGTGTATAGGAAAGAGTGGAAAATCTAAAGTTAATCTTGCTGCTGGAAAGAAAACTTGCTGCTGGAATGAGAAACATTGCTGCAAATTCATTGTTACTCTCAGAGAAATAATGGAGTATTCATGCTTTTGGGAGAAAAGATCTGAAATATTGTAGAGGATATTCTTGGAATGAAAATAAAATGTCTGAATTGCTACTTTGTAATATATGGGCCTTTGTTTTATGTAAGGCAGGTGATCACTAAAATTATGAATAGTTGTTAGTGGAAAAATAAGTTAGATTTTCAAGGTAGACTTGTGTTTATTCTCTTAGGGTCTTTTGATGCCACATCTGCCATGGCTTACCCAAGGTTTAAATTAGTTTCTAACTGTTAATAGAAGAAATTTGATGCTGCTCATTACAGTATTGGGACTGTCCTGTTTAAAATCCTGTGTTCAGAAGAAAGCAAGTGGAAAGTATGAATGAAAAGCAAATTCCTGCACTCTAAACAATAACTAAGAAAAAAAAAAATTCAAATCATCAAGTTACTTCCTAACACATTTGTATTTTCATCTGTTTGAAGCAGTACAGATTTTCACAAAAATAGCCCAAAGTTTATTCGGGATACCCACTTCTTTGCAATGCAGTGAATAACTAGTAGCTAAGACTGAAGAATCTAGTGAACTACTGAGCTTAAACTCTCTCTGCATTTTCAGCTCTCTTCTGTGTCCTAGAGGTAGTAGCATATCTGGTACTTTCCTGCAGTGAAGCAAGACTTTAATCCCACATTATGTTTGTGGATCAGTCTGATGGTGTTTCAGTTTTCTTCAGTAGATTCTCTCTTCTGTATGAAATACGAATTGTTTAATTATTGAGATAGGGGAAATAGAGATCAGGAATTTTTTGAAGATGGGAATTGTGTTTTGTCTGTTAATGTATTTGATCGAGTTTTATAATTTTGTGTTCTGACAATTGTAGAGGTCTGATGTGGAGGAGGTTCAAATTTCTCTTCTTTTTCACTATCAGATAATTTTAAAGTATTTAATAATTGGCAACTACATTTTGGAGTTTCAACCTGATGACTTCGTCTTTCCATAGAGTTCCAGAAAGCTTATATGCAGTATTTCATTTTTTTTAGATGAGAAATGTGCTTATTCAGTGGGGGGAAGACTGTGGTTGTTTTGGGCAAGGGTTCAGTAGTTGTGACAGAGGTGATTTTGCCCTTCTGCTCTGCTCTGGTGAGACCCCACCTGGAGTGCTGCACAGCTCTGGAGTTCTCAGCACAGGTCCATACCTGTTGGAATGAGTCCAGAGGAGGGCCACCAAGATGGTTAGGGAGATGGAGCACCTCTCCTGTGAGGAAAGGCTGAGAGAGCTGGGGTTATTCAGTCTGCGGAAGAAAAGGCTCCAGGGAGACCTACTATCTCCTTCCAGTTGTCTAAAGGGGGCCTACAAGAAAGCTGGGGACAAACTTTTTGGTAGGGCTTGTACCTAGGACTAGGGTTAGTGATTGTAAACTAAAATAGGGTAGATTCCAACTAGATAAAAAGAAGACATTTTTTAATGATGAGGGTAGTTAGGCACTGGAGCAGGTTTCCCAGAGAGGTTGTGGCTGCCCCATCCCTGGAAGTGTTCAAGGCCAGGTTGGATGCGGCTCTGAGCAACCTGATCAAGTGGGAAGTGTCTCGGTCCACAGCTGGGTGGTTGGACTAGATGTCCTTTTAAGGTCTCTTCCATCCCAAACCATTCCATGATTGCTCTGTGGATTGGAGACCTCTGAAACAAACCAGCAGGGTGCATGTGTTTCCCATTTCAGTCATTTAACATGTACATTCCCCAGCTGTGTCTTTCGGCTGCAGTTTGAGGGAGTTGTTGCATGCTTCAGCTCTTAAGGTATGTTGTCATGGAGTTAGTTTGTTGAGATTTACTATTTGCATGTATCTATCTGTGCAGAGTTCCTTTTTTCTACATAGAGTTGTCCTTGAAAAAAAATCCCAGCATTTTGGGACACCTTATTATAGCATTGTGTTTCTAAGTTAGTCCAGGAAAGTCTTCCAATCTACTTGCTTACTTGAATATTTACCTGTTCTGAACGCACACAGACCTTTGATCTTTTAATTTTCTGATTTCACTGTTTGTATAGTGTTTTCATTTTAATGCAATCTAACTGGAGCAAATAATACCAAAGATTTATTAGCTCATTATAGCAAATGACTGGATGCTTAAATATTTATTTGACTTTTCTGGCTTGTAACATTGTTTCTGTTTTGATTTCAGAATGCTTTCTTTAGTTGTATTAACAGAAATGAAAGTAAGTATGCAATGAATAGTTTATTTTGTTTTTCTTTTGTATAATTCTATCCTTTTTTCTCTAAAATACAAGAAATTCTGTTGGTGTACATATATACAAACACATGGATTTCAGTTCCGTAGAAGGGAAAACAACATGCGTAAATTGTCTTAAGTAAGAAAGGGATTGGGCTGTTTGGATAGTTAATATCAGTTTTTAATTTGTGTATCTGTATTTGTCTTTTTTGCCATCTTTTTCTTGTACTTGTTCATTTGATGGGTGCTAAGCAGCAACATTAAATGTATAGTTGAAATTCTGAAGAACCATGCAAGTGTTTTGTTGCCTGATATCTGCTTATATAAAATGAAATAATTGTCTCAGAATTAATTTTAGTAGAAGTCATTCTCAAGAACTATGTATATTTAACAACATACCAAAAATGGGTTAATCACAATACCATCTGTCTGTGTTTTTTGAATGATACTACTCATATTTATTGATTTCTTATTAGTCTTTCTCTAATAATTCAATTATAGGGCAAGTCTGATTACCTAAAATAAAAACAAAATAGCTGAAAATGAGATTCAGCTGGCTTGCTCATGTCTTGAACTTGAGTTCAAGGCAGCTTTAGTGACCTGCCAAACAATCAAACAAATGTAACTTGGCTAGTTGCAGATATTTCCAGTCATTTTGTAGACAGAGATATTTCAATAGAGCACAGAAATTTTTTTTTTTTTCACAGTAATATCTTCAGCACACTTGTGTGTTGTACCGATCTGCTCATTTCTTTATTTCTCTGCATAGAAACCCATAGATTTTCTGTTGTTTGTTTGCTTCCCCAGTGGGGTCAGTCTGTTGCAGTTACGCAGGTCATCATACAAACTGCCGAGAATATTGCCAAGCAATTTTTCGGACAGACTCCTCTCCTGGACCTTCACAAATTAAAGCAGTTGAAAATTACTGTGCATCCATTAGCCCTCAGCTTATACACTGTGTGAACAACTATACACAGTCATATCCAATGAGAAATCCTACAGATAGTAAGTATAAATAAATACTTCTTTACTGAAAGTTGTAGAAGATACTGAAAATGTTTGAAGACTATGTACGTTTTATATAAAACGTGTTATTGTATAAATTGTATTAATGTATTTCTAAATTATAACTGTAATTATATGAATTTATATAATGATTTTGGATTTAGGTGCATTATTGATTTCTGTTTACTTTTTATTTTTACGTGTTGGTTTTGTAGTTTTTTTCTAGAGTTTATTCTAGAGTATGCATTTAGGAGAGGCAATGTTATTTGAGATTCTTTGTAGGAGAAGAAGCCCCCATACAGCACTTTTTCTCTGAGTGCTGTTATGCTGTACATCTTGAATATTGACCATTAATTACTTTAATTTGTTAACAGGTTTGTATTGCTGTGATAGAGCAGAAGACTATGCATGTCAGACTGCTTGTAAAAGAATTCTAATGTCAATGAAAACAGAGCTTGAAATTGTTGATGGACTTATAGAAGGCTGCAAAACCATGCCTCTCCCTCAGGATCCACTTTGGCAATGTTTTCTTGAGAGTTCAAGATCTGTTCACCCAGGAGTCACTGTGCACCCTCCACCTTCAACAGGCCTCGATGGAGCTAAGCTCCATTGCTGTTCTAAAGCAAATTCTTCCACATGTAGGTCAGTATCTCTCTACCCTCATTTCCAGTTATGAAAGTGCTTCAGAATTTGTCTTATTTCAGACCTTTGCATGAACCTTGCTGTGTACATCAAATAGAAAGTTCTGGAATTCTTAGAAAAAGTACAAGTTTAGGTAATCAGATGAAAATCTGTTAGGTAATCAATTCTGTCCAGTATATTTTATCTCAAAACGTACTGTTTTGTAAGAGGAATCAACCTCTTCTCACATTTTGCACTGGCTTATTATAGTAGACACAGTAAGTTTATGAAACCCATACCATACTTGTGGTCATAATAACCATTATTGCAGCCTCTGCTTGAGAGCTCTTTAATTAGTTGCTAAAGAGAGCCAAGGGGACAATGAATTGTGAAACCTTAGCAGTCTTCCTTACTAGATGCTCTTCTGAAATTTGTCAATGAAAAATAAATATCTAAATAAGTTGCAAACATTTTTGAGATGTTGCTTCCTTTTATATCAAAGTTTCCAGTAACAAAACAACAGCTTCTGAATGCAGCAGGGTCTTTAATGGGTTTAGTAGTAGAGTCCTGGAGTCACATTATTTCTTAGAAAGTTGTAGCATAGGACAGTTGATATAATATCTTTTCATTGCTTGCTTTGACAATGAGTTCTAAAAATAGATCTTTCCATCAAGTTTTCAATGGGCAGGAGATCTAGCAGTACAGTGAAGTTCCATACCTTGGGATGAGAAGAGTTGTGGTTTGTAGGATATTGCTGTGAACGAAGTGAGTTGGGTATTGCTGACACCAGGAAACATCTTGAACAAAAGCAACAAACGGTATCCCTGTTTGAAACGTCAGGGCATTTTACTTGGCAATCATTTCTGTAGGAGGAGAAAGTGTGATTTGAAGCTGAAGGATGGATTTAGAAATTGTTCATTATGATGTCAACCTAGATTTATTACAAGTAAAATTAGCTGGGATAGTTCTCACCTCAAAGTTGTAAGTTCAGGTTTCCAGCTATTGAATTTTTACTGGATATTGCAGTTTTGTATTCTGAAGTCTTTTAGTCATAGTAGCTTAAGGGTTTGCTAACATTCTTAAGTAAAATGGGTTGTTTGCTTTGAGCACATTTGGATATCTTTGCAGACTTTGTGAGCTCTAACACAATCTTCTGTGGTGAGTGTGGGCTGTTGTGATCAGCAGAGAAATTACAGATTCTGCTATATCTGAATGGCTGTTGCTGTTTTATTTTCTTCATCTCTATATTTTTTTTCAGAGAGCTCTGCACTAAACTTTATAGCACGAGCTGGGGCAATTCACAGAGCTGGCAAGAATTTGATCGCTTCTGTGAGTATAATGCAGTTGAAGTTTCCATGTTGACCTGTTTAGCAGATGTACGAGAACCTTGTCAGCTGGGCTGTAGAAATCTTACTTACTGCACTAATTTTAATAACAGGTAGGAGAAAGACACTGAATATTTTATAAAGGAATTCCTGTGCTTCGATTTCAAAAATAAAATTAAATGTTTTTCAGACTTATTTTGACATTGTGTGTAGCTGTCTTTCTGCAGATATGGTTTTAATTAATTTGAAAATAAATATTTTTTCTTTAGAATAAACTTTTGGAAATGTATTTAGCAACAGATATAACAAAACTTAGAAGAATAAAAGTTAACCCATGAACTTGTAAAATGTTACAATGTATTACCTCTGCATATTCCTCTGTCTTACTGTACAGACAAGTAAGTCATGGTTACTGGAATGTTGTGGATTATGAATAAGGTTAAAGTGTTTTTTAAATTTACGTGTTACTCCTTTTCAAAATTCCTTTTCTTGCAGAGATATTTCTGTGGGTTAGTACTCTATAGGACAAAATGCCTGATTTAAAGGTGGTGTCTGAAAGTAATTGCAAGGTTACAAATTAAATAGCTAGAGTTTAAAAGAAAATTAAATTTTGTTACCTATTAGAGATTACTGGGGTTTGGTTTTTTTTTTTTTCAAATAGCATGCTGTGACATGAGTGTTACATGAATAGTAGAATCACAAGTCTGGGTAAATATAAATGATAAATCAACTTGCATTAGTGATTCACCAGGAAATATTCACATAGATATTTGGGCTGTCTAAGATACTTGCTCTTAAGTCAAATTCAGGTAAGAAATATTTAAGTGTTATTGGATCTAAGAGATAGAGGTGAGAAGGGAGTTTCAGCCTTGAGTCTTAAAGGCAGACTTCAAATTGATTCTGATCTTGCTTAACTGTGGAAGGGATTAATTTCTTGTATACCACATAAAGCAAGCCATATGAAGGTTGTAAAATTCAAGTCGTGAAAAAATAAAATGTGTGGTACTTCATTTTTCTTGTATACATGCCATATCTTAACTTGTTCTTTTAAGACCAACAGAACTTTTTAGAAGCTGCAATACTCAGTCAGACCAGGGAGCCATGAATGACATGAAGCTATGGGAAAAAGGGAGTATTAAGATGCCGTTCATAAATATTCCGGTGCTTGATATTAAAAAATGCCAACCAGAAATGTGGAAGGCAGTTGCCTGCTCCTTGCAGATTAAACCTTGCCACAGCAAATCTAGAGGAAGTATTATCTGCAAGTAAGTACTGTGGGAAAAAAAACCCCAAAAGCTGCTGTAGGATTGTGTTTGCTATGTTAGGAAAACATAGGCAAACATGGAAGGAACATGAAATTGCGCAGTTGCCATTGCTTGAATCTCCAACACTGTAAATGCTTGTTAATGAGATGGATGTAAGTGCTTGCATTGTAAAGTGTTTTTGTTGCTGGGTTTTTTTGACTCTCTGTGGTGTCTGAAATCTTTCCTCTTTTTTGGTTTTGGGATCTAGTGATGGTTTTCAGCTGACAGAAAGATCTGAAAAAAATTAAGGGGTTTTTTAAAATAAGTTTTGAAAGTAGGTGATTGGGTAGAAAAGAGAGCAGTTAATAGTACAGGCAGTGAGGTAGACTTCAGCCTGTATTAGATATTAGTAAATCAAGAAAATGCTTGGTCTTGGAAGATACATGCATAAGATGCCGTAGAAAATGATGATCACCAAGCCCAAAGTTGAAGAGTAGTAGTGTAAGCAGTAGTTTCTGTCTCTGTGTCACAAATTTGTTCTTGTGTGTAAAAGTCCTATTTATATAAACTCTCTACTGTGAGGCAGCTAGGGAAAAGATGTGGATTCAGGGAAGGAAATAATATAGAAAGAAATCTTTTTCACACAGGACCTTTTTTCTTCAAGTAGTGTTCATGAAGTTCTGTTTGTTTATTTATCTGAAGATCAGATTGTGTGGAAATACTGAAGAAGTGTGGAGATCATAATAAATTCCCTGAAGGACACTCAGCTGAGAGTATTTGTGAGCTCTTATCTCCAACAGACAACTTGGAGAACTGTATACCGTTGGGTACTTATCTGAGTAAGTACTAACGTACCTATGCAGCAAAATTAGAAACAAAGATACTTTAAATGCTTATCATTGCTTTTCATAATCTTCATGATTTTTTTTTAATGGTATTGAATTTGAGACATTTTATTTAGTGTATTAGAGAAAATGGGAATTTTCAAGTTTCTATAGCTCTCATTACATCTAACTCTCCTTGTTTTGGTGTATGTGGCAAGGTTGTTCTGGTGGCATTAGATGCTGCAGAGGAAGATGTCAGGGACTGTACTGTACCAGGCATAATGGGTCCACCACAGGCCAAAGCTGAGCCAGTTAGCCAAGTTTGTGGTGCCTCTGTGAAAATTTGTTTTAAAAAAGGACAAAAAGTGCCAGACAGGTGGATGAGAAGGGAACAGAAAGAGTGAGAACAACAGAGGTAGCACTAATGAGTCAAAGGGAAAACAGAAACAAACATTTATCAATGATAGCAAACTTGGTTAAATATCAGGTGTTCTGAAAACATCTAATTTCTTAATCACTGACTATGGAACTACCCGTTATTGCCAGTTTGTATTTTTGTCGTTGAAAGAAAATTATCGGGCAACCAAATAGTGGAAATATATTTTGCATGTGAAGTATCATCTGGGTTGTTATTTCCAGGACTGAGGACTAAACTATTAGTTAACTAATAATGAAGTTAACTACTTTGTCATGTCAAGCTTCTACAACTGTAATTTTAAAAGATTTCACAGAATTCTCAGAAATATTATTTTACTGGACATAAGAACTGCTATAGTTTACTGAATGAAAACAAAACTCATTTAAATCAATACAGATGCTGTATATTCTGTTTTCAGGCCCAAGTTCTTTAGGTAACATTGTAGAAGATGTTACACATCCATGTAATCCAAATCCATGTGCGGCTAACCAGTTGTGTGAAGTAAATAGAAAAGGATGTCAATCTGGAGACCTGTGTCTTCCCTATTTGTGTGTGCCAGGTAAGGGGTTTGGGGCTTCTCTTTACTGATTCTTGCTGATCAACATATGTTACTGAAATGTTGTTTAAAGTGAATTGCTGTGCTATGGTTTAACCTCAGTTGGCACCCAAGTACCACGCAGCTACTTGCTCCCTTTCCCCTCCGGTCTGGGGAGGAACAGTCTAGTAATTGAAATAAAGTTAATAATAATAATAATTGTGATGGTGATGATGATGAAAAGGGAGATAGCAAAAAGAGAGGAATACAACCGCAGGGGAACAAGAGATAACACAGTGCCATTGCTCCTCTCCTGCTAACCCGATGCCCAGCCCTGTCCACCAAAGACGTCTGTAAATGCAGCCAATGGCGTTTCTGCTTCTGCTCCATTCAGTGATACTTTTAATGTAGTTGCACCTCACCAGAAAGGCATTCATGGTTGTTTGGGAACTGCTTTTTTAGAACACTGGTGTTGTGTTACTCTGCACCATGTGTAGACATGAACTGACTGTGGAGAAACCCTCATGTAAAATAGGTTTCAGGTACCTAACTTTGAAATGGCAGGTTTGGATGGCGTTAGTAACAAGGGTCAAACCTACAAAAGGCAATTTGAGACACTGCCATGTCCATCTCCTACAGCCCCTTCGTTGTTCTACCTTAGACACTGGTAGTGCCTGCCACAGTTTTTCCCTTTCCTTTAATGCACAAGGTATCATTCAGTGACCTGAGGGGTCAGAGAAAAGCTGGGTTTTACTTCACTCATACATCTGTTTTACTTGTGCTCTTTTAAACGTGAGGATAGACTTCAGCTCATTCATTGCGTGAGCCTAGGGATATTGTTTTAGTTATGTTTCTATGACCCTTATAAAATATTTTTGTCTTCCTGAAGAGCTGAGCATTATTACTATAGAGGTTGTATTGCCTTCACTTGCTGTGAAAGTCATTTAGTCATCTGAAAACAAGCTTATACAGAGCTTCTGAGGAGACAATTTGCTTTCTCTAGAGGTTGGAAGGTGACTTTTATGTTTTAATTCAGACTTTTTAATAGTTGACAGTTTAAGGGGTTTTGTTACCATTCACTGCTTGTAGGGTTATTTCAATCTGCTATTTATTTTATTATTTTTCCTTGCAATTTTTAAAATCATTTTTCTTCTTTACCATTCTTTCTTTTTTAAATCAACCTTTCCTGTTTTTTCTCTCTTTCTCCCCTCTTCACATCTATTGGTAAGAATCCTTCAGTGTTCATTTGAAAGGTACAAGTAGGGAAGAAAGGCACAAGAAAATATGTGAGAGAGAGGAAATGACTGGGCTTTGCTTGTGAGACACTTTAATTCAAATTCTGTATTGGAGAGAGTGAAACATATGTGGTATTTGTCATATAACATGTTTCATAGTACTACAGAACTGTGGAAAATTCAAATACTTGAGAATTATTGGAAGGTCAAGTCTTTTTCTCTAAAGTAATATTTTTATAGGTACTTTAGAACATTGTCTCAAGCTATGTTCTGTTTTTGCTACTTGTTGCCTCTGTGAAATGAGTGACTTTTTTTAAAGGACAAGAGTGAGGCTGCTCAAGGAACACCTTATGTTTTTTGACAAAGAGGAGTAATTAATTTTGGTAGTGGCGCTTGCCTACATATTTGCTAATTATGAGCTAAAATTTTTCCTTGTACACAGGCTGCAAACTGGGAGAAGCCTCCGATTTTATTGTCCGTCAAGGTACACTTATCCAAGTTCCATCCTCAGCTGGTGATGTTGGTTGTTACAAGATTTGTACATGTGGACCCAGTGGATTGCTAGAAAACTGCATGGAAATGCATTGTGTTGACCTCCAAAAATCATGCATTGTTGGAGGACAAAGAAAAGGTAAGTGTGAGAGCAGTGATATATCCAGCACCTGCTCCTTACGTAATGAATTTTGAGCTGCATAAGAAGACACAGAGGATCTGAATTCAGAGTTTTTCAGAAAATACAGAAGCTAGTAATTGCATCACTACATATAATACTTGGTTAAGTCTTGTATATGCTGGAGGGTTCTGTTGTCAAAATCAGTGCTGACTGTGTCTGTCTTAACCAATCACAGTCCTGTGTGAAGAGTGTTCTCAGGACACCATTTCTTTTTAGCATGGGGTGGTTTCTTTACTAGCTCCAAGTGGTTTGGGGAGGTTGGGGGTTTTGGGTTTATTGGAGTTTTCTTCTTCCTTCCAGTGGCTTGTGGCATCTGGACCCATGAGCTCCCAAGGTTTATATTTCCACTCCAGTGGCTGGCACACAGACCTCTTATACTACTTATTAGTTCAGCCAGCTTTAGGTTTATTAGTACTTGTGCACATATTCAGAGTAGGAAGGACACACATTAAAAGGGTAAAAATAGGATTGGATGAAAATACAGGATAGATTGTGGTAATCAAGTGCAGGGTTCAGGGAGAAAGGCAGACTGTCCAGCTGCCTTTCTACTCTCAACCATTCCCTTTTTCCCCTTTCCCTCTGCTTTCCCTCTCATCTTCCTGCTTGATTAATCTTAATTCCTCTTTTTCCTTATCTTTGGTCCTTCCACTAAGCATCCCCTAATAAGTTTGGCACAGTCTCAAAATTAAATAAGAATTATAGTTTAAGATATTAATCAATGGGGGTATCATATGCCTAAAAAGTGAACATGTAAGCAAATACGTTATGGTGGTAAAGGTATACTGAACACTGTGGTTCTTTAAAGTCTTCCTCACCATGGCAGCTCTAGACCTCCTGCTGACTTCCTTCTGCCAAGTAACTGTAAGATGAACAGCTTTTTATTTTACCAATAAAAGCATGCTAACTATCTTAGGTTTAAGTTACTAATTTTCAAGATAGCTTTACTCTTATTATTTAGAGATTAAATTGTCACGGATAACAAGGATTAATTGGGTTCTACCTAATCTAATAGTCAAAGGAGTTAAAAGAGATGTGACAAGTTATTTTCCTTAGAAAATTATATTGATTTCTTTTCAGATTTACCCTTTGCTTGAGAGCTTTAAGTGCGTATTTTTGTCATGCAAATTGTCACTGTAATCTTGGAAAAAAGAAAACGAAAAAAAAAGCTTCTACTAAGATAGGGGAAATCTTGCAAAATATCTTGATTATAAAATGGAGTCTGTGCTGAGCTGTGACCTGTCTGAAGTTGGTGTCTTTGAATCAGTCAGCGAGCAAGAGATTTTCTGCTAGTGAACAGTTACATATTTCAGCACTGGACATTGTTTAGTGTCTGTAAATCAGCGCTTTTAAAATACTGTCAAACTGTTGTCCAACATAACTAAAGCAAGTTAAAGATATCTAATGAGTCAAAAATAACTGAGTTACTTTTTCTAGCATGTGATAAGTAAGAATTATTTTCATATTAAGTAAAACTTAAGAAGCAAGGCACTAGTTGTAGTTACAATTGTCACAAACATAATTTTCATATTGGTACCACCAAACCCTAAATCATGAAAGAGTAAGTAATTGGAGTATTTCTGTTTCACAAAAGATATCAAGTAGGTCTAAATAATCAGTTGTACAATTATTTTCATCACTCAGGAAAGTCTGCCTGCAATGTTCCATGGAATGGAATGGGGATTTTTGTAATCTGTTTTTTTTGTTTTTCTTTATCTAAAGGAGAGAAAAGTCAGCCAGACATACTTAAAACTTTTTTGTTGTTGTTGGTTGGTTGGTTTTTTGCAAAATTGGTGCAACTTGTTCATGCAAGCAGAACAGTGAAAACATCTTAACATTAACAATATATTTGATGAGCAGTTGTAGAAAGTATCTGGTGAATGCAGATACTTTTAAGATACAGTTGTTAGCAAAGACAGTATTTAAATGGTGACTGTAACCTTTTATGGTCTATTTTATCCAAGGAAACTTACAGTTTTTCAGATTATTGGTGAAAATAATCACAAAAATGTGTGAACTTGTATTTTAGGTTTGCACAGCTCAAATTTGTTCTGGTAACTCCAACAACAATATGTGTAGCTAGCAGGTACTCAGTAAGTGCTGTCCAGTTACAAACAAACAAACCACCACAACCCCAAAAGCAAACAGCTTCCTCTCTTTTGCCATAGTGACTCGGTGGCAGTGAGTTTTCAGGTGGATCCTGGGTCAGGTACTCTGAAGAATTACCTGAGATTCTGTGTTTGGCATTATCTTCTAACCTTTTCTTCTTCCCTGCTGTCAAATTTCTTGGTACTGTGGTGTAAACAGAGTTTTTTTGCTACAGAGGCTTTCTTTCCCATCCCCTCTCGTCCTGCCCTCATTTGTCTTAGAGCACCTCCTCCTAATTGCCCCAGTGCTGAGGGTTTTCCTTGTGCCTATGTAATATTTTCGCAAAAATTCAAGTTCTCAGTCTCAACCCTTAGAAAAGAGAATAGATGCAATTGCCTTATTTTGTAAGGCACAATTACTATTACATTTTCTGGAAGAGCTATATATTTGTTGGTAGTCTTTGATAAGTTTGGTTATGGGTAGATCGGCTGTCGTCGACAAGATTGACTGTCATCCACTGTACATCACAGGGCAGGGCAATCAGAAAGACAGTTCAGAAAACCAAACTGGAATGGCTAAATTGAAGAAAAAATCCCTAAGTTTGCTGTTTGATTCTTAGATGCTGGTGTGAAAAAGTGACTAACTTATAAAAGGCAATTCCAGTGCAATGAAGGTTGAAATGAAGCATTGGCACTTTTACCTCTTGACAAACACAAAGAAGTTGTGCTTTTTGTGTAACACTATGTCTAAAAGTTTAGCAGTCTTACATAAATTTAACTTAGGAGAAGCATGTATCTTTACAAAAGCTTTACCTTGAAGAAAACATGGAGCTTGCTAGCCAGAATTTGTTGTTCTTAAAAAAACCCAGAAAACCTAACTTACAGAGGCTTTGAAAGGACAAAGTGCTTGCTTCCCTGGTAAACTAATTAATCAAAACCACATGTGAACAGAGTTTTCCTTTAAATGAATAAAGCAAAACTTGAAATCTAAAAAAAGAGGATAGACATTTCAGTGGGAAAATAAATTGAATAAGGGAAATTACAGAAACAAGTAATGAGAATGTAATATCTATGTAGTGCATATGAATATGTACTCTTCTGGTATATTTGCATCAATTGTATTTACTTAATTTATTTTAAGGCCATGGAACGTCCTTTAATATAGATTGCAATGTCTGTTCATGTTTTGCTGGAAACTTGATTTGTTCTACACGTCAGTGTCTAACTGAGCATAGTTCAGAAGACGAACGTCAGAAGTTTACAGGTAACTTTCCAAACGATGAAAACTAATATTTTTAGAGTAGGGATTATCAACTAAATTATCTCTACAGTATTAGTGGGAAATACCCAGTAATTTGTTTTTACTGTGTTTTTTTAACTATTTGTTTTTGTCAAGTCCAACCTGCACTGCAGAAAAAGCACATGCTTTAAAAAAGAAAATCAATACTGAAAAATAATGCCTCAAGTAATATGTAAAAATAAGTAGAGACAGGGTAATGCCACTGGGTACAACAGATAAGGTGTTTGTGGGGAGAATAGAGAAAGCTGGATAGAATCAGCAAGGAGGCAGGACACAAACTTCCCTTCCTATTCCTTTTATGTGCCTGTGTGCTCCAGCATTGCTAAATGGCAGGGGGGAGTAAATGGCAGTGAAGACACTTTGCTGGAAGGCAGAGATCCCTCAGTGGCCCCTTGTGTATCTTCTGTCACAGAAGATGCGTGTGCACCAAGTTCCTGTTCTGTGTGTTGCTTTTGCAGGTTTGCCATGTAACTGTGTAGATCAGTTTGTACCAGTATGTGGTCAGAATGGGCGCACGTATCCCAGCGCATGTATAGCTCGTTGTGTTGGACTCCAGGACAATCAGTTTGAATTTGGATCATGTATTTCCAAGGATCCTTGCAGCCCCAACCCTTGCAATAAAAATCAAAGGTAAAAACAGAATATGTTTTTCAGCTTTTCTTTGGCTTTTTCTACTCATAAGGCAGATTTACATTTTCTTTGATTGTGTTGTATATTGTACAGGTATTAATATTAGGAGGTATTCCAATAAAAATAACTTTATAGCAGCTACTTTTTGTTTGTCATAGTTAGTAATATTGGACAGTAATAACTGCCAGTTCTTGGTTCCATTTTTGTAATGCCATATCAATTAAATTCATTATGCAGATCTCAGATTAGCAATAAAAGAGATTATGTATACTTTCAGAAGTGGGAGAAGCAGATTTTGTTGACATGGCAATAGTGTCATTTTACTAATTTGTTTCACACCTTCTTTTAGTAGTTTATAAAGATGACCCGCATATGAATTTGTCTTGCTTTTTCAGTCAATAATTTGTGCTTTCTGTAGCTAAAATAGAAAAATATTAATCAGTTTTTTTTTTCTTAGACTGAAATCTTGTGAAAAGTATGTTTGTATAATCTCTGTATTTTCAATATCAGAAAAAGCAAAATCTGCATAGACAAATATATTAAAATGAAAATATGCTTTGTACTAGTTTCAGGCGAAAAGAAAATCTGACGTCCTTACAGAGATCAAAGTCTGTGGCTCATAATATTGGTCTCTGTCTTCAATTTTCTCAGTGTTTTGCAACAGTTCACTCTCCTTTGAATTTGTGCATTTTTCTTTTTTGAAAGAAATACATCAAAATAAGTTGTGTAATACTGTGCTTTCATGAAAGCTGATTGTAACAATTTTAGATTTTTTTTTCCTTTTTCTGCACTTAAAGGCCTTGGTGCAGAAAAGTACTGAGAAAACACTGTAGTTCTGTAGCTGTAATAGCCATTATGGCATTCAAAATTGCAATGTCAAAGCTGCGTTGTGGATAAACACCTTTTACTTTTTACATTTGAAATTTGGAGAGTACAGAGAGGCTTTCCAGTTTTTCCAAATATCTTAGACTTAGAACCTCAACTTGTAGTTTCAGTAAAGGACTGTACATAATACATTTTCCTGGGTCAGTTTGATAATGTAGCTTAAACTAAACATGCTCATCTTAAAACACCCCTGATGCCCTTGGAATCTATTTAAGATCTTACATTCCTCTTGTAAATTGTTTAAATCTCAGAATTTCTGATTCTTCCCTAATATAAAAGGCATATCTGTAATGCATAGGACAGCAGCACGCAGAGACAATAAGGACATATGGTACATAATCCAGTGGTAGCAGCACTCGGGTCATTTATAGAAGGCAGGAGTTGTTTTAAAAAGCCATAAGACCTTTCATCAGTTTATTCATCAGACTCTTTTTGCTGGCATTTCTCTAGCAGAGGGATACCTTCCAGGGCTTATGCCAAATGTTTTGCAGATAAGATCGTGGAAGGTACGTATTTAATACAAAGGGGAAAAAATTTCTGCTGTTTATTGGTCTGTACTTGTCAGTGAAGTCCTCAGAGGAATGGATGCCAAAAAAGTATAAATACTAGATTTTTCCGTTTGTTTGCAGTCATCCCCCAGATGGGATGTGGTTCAATATTCTGAACCTACAAAGCTAGAACACAATTAGGTATCTATAATTGAAACCATATAATCTTCTTGATGGTCTTGTTCTCACTCCTAAGGGAAGGGTGAGACTAGACCTGTACAGTAGTATCTTTTTCTCCTGCAGCTCACTGTTTTCATGTTTTCTCTAGTTTTTCTTAAGTATTCATTTACAAAATGAAGCATGGGAGTAGGTAAGAAGTTTATCCAAGCCTTTTTTGAGGACCCATTGAAAAATGCTTGGTAAAAGATAAACATCAGTGGAAACTGATACATTGACTAAACATGATGTCAAACTGTTCCAGGTTTGTGATGAGACCTGAAATGACCTATTCAGAATGTTTTATCATTTGTATTTCCTGCAGCTCTGCTGAACCACAGTTAGCTCTAAAACACTGGAGATTTCACTGAAAAACTTTTCTTTTGAAACTTAAATAAATCTGAAATTATGATTACTTTCTGCAGGTGCATACCAAAGAAACAAGTTTGCTTGACCAGTTTTGAAAAGTTTCAATGTAGCCAGCATGAATGTGTGCCAAGGCAGTTAAATTGTGACCAGACACGGGATCCTGTTTGTGACACAGACAATGTAGAATACACTAACTTGTGTATTTTGTACCAAAAAGGAAAAAGTTTAGCATACCAAGGACCATGCCAGGTAGGAAGTGGTTATAGCAATAAATATCAAATCTTCTTTATTCCTTGATATTCAACTTTACAATTTTAATTTTTTTTTCAATATTTGGGGGTTTCTGCGGTATTCTGTTTGGTTTTTATAGCTTATAACATGTTCTAACAGAAAGTAATAATTTAAAAATTTTAGTTTAACTAGTATAAAAAGTACTCTCACAATCTTACATTCAGAATTTTGTCAAGTGTTTCTCTGCTCTAGTTAACAGTTGTCTCAAAACCAATCAAAAGCTTTACTTATGCTTTCTTGGAGTAATACTCTTGATATTTATATTAAGTTTTCCTATATATTTTGCTGTTAAAACTTGCACTAAGGTATCTTTACAGTAATTAGTGCAATTCCTTTATTACTTAAATGCTAATTTTTACCTATTTTTAACTTGTCTAAATATAAAATGCTGCCCAGTCATAAGAAGTCTTTAGCGTTTTGTGTGATTATGACTCAGGTTTACTAAATTCATTGCTCAGGGTCTATTTACAGATTGGTAGTCTGTAATACTTTTTTAGGTAGTCTGGGTTGGATTAGTCTTCATATTAATCCATGAGAAGTCTAAAATTAGGTTTAGTTTTTCTATCCCACCGTTCCCTACAGCAGTGGTATACAGCTACTTCAGTCAGGAAAAGTCCGGAGGTACTCTGTTCCAAGTCACTGGCTTTGCTATTGATAGGCTGTTCATCTCCAGGTCTTCTCAAATTAGGAAGATTGACTTGAGACCTTTTCTTGGTCTCAACCGATAGATATTTGTAGAAGGACACAATATTTTTTTCAGGGTTTTTCTGTATTACAAATTCTATTGCTCTTTTAACTCGCTTTTAGTTTCTGCCTTTCTGTCCTTATACCTTCTTTTCCATGTCCTTTTTCAGCAACCTTATTAAGTACAGGTAATTCTTCTCATTGCACACCAGATACCTTATGAGATCCTCAGAGAATGTTCAGTCCTTGAACAATAAGGACCAAAGGAATATTGCATGGCTGTTGTTCTTCTCCAGCAGTTGTATATGTCTAGTATCCATGTTTGCAATGTTTTTGACACTGGTGGCTATAGGTTTTCACTCTTGCTTTTATAGGAAATATGACTGCAAGATAATCCAAATACTTGGGGTGCTCACATTTACTTGTCCTTTGTTTTGTTGTTAGCTGATGTGTGGAACATAGGAGCTGTGTTTGTCTTTCTGTTTTAGAGGCTGTACAATAATCCTATAGGTATGGTGACTTACTTAAAATAAGTTTAATAAAATATCTAACCTTAGAGGAAATTGTGGAATGAGTTGTGCCATTACAAAAGACTTTAGAAAACAGCCATTAGTCATACCTTGTCTGCAAAGAGTCAGCAATTCTTTTTGCTTCTGTCCCAGTTCAGAAGTGTAAGTTTATTGGCATTTAACAAAGTGTCTAGTAATGGATTTTATTATTTTGAAGTAAATGTATGCATTTAGCTTTGTATAATAATAATAGATATACAAATATAAGTAATACAGGTAAATAAGTAAGATATAAAAATATACAATAACGTGTTAGAAATACATGTGCATGTACACTAAATTTTAAGCACACAAAACCCCACTAAGATGAATAAATTACAGATGCGTTAACAAATTTTTATTAATAGAATATTTTAATATATTGTGAAATTATAATGATTTTTATTTAATAAGTTAATTTATAAGTTAAGCATTAGCAAAATTGTTGTTTCCTGAAACATGTTTTATTATACATTTCTCAGAGTCTGTCACCTTCTTTAAGTACTTACCTTTTTCATTTATGACCCATTCATAAACTGGTATGTTATTTACTCTTGAGTTTCCTACTTTTTCAAATGTTTGACAATATTAGCAGTGAGTTCCCATTAACTTTGGTTTTCCTCATCTTGAAACTCCTCTGAAGTTTCTGTTTTGGCTAAATTGATCTTCAAAGCATTGCTGTGTGTTTCAGCCATTCTGCAAGTCAGTGGAGCCTGTGTGTGGTCATAACGGGGAAACCTATGGCAGTGTCTGTGCCGCCTATTCCGACCGCGTGGCTGTGGACTACCACGGGCACTGCCAGGCCGTTGGGATGCTCTCAGACTATGGCTTCCACATGGAGTGTGCCTTTGTGAAGTGTCCCCAGCTTTCTGCCATGGGCTGCAAACCGGTCATTGCACCAGGTATGTTCATCCAATGTGGAAGTTCACTGCAGAGAGGAGAGTCTCCAGGCTCTGTGTATGCATAGGGGGATACTTGGAACAAAACCTAGGCTTTAAAATGTTATATTCCAGAACGTCTTTCAGACATCCAAGAGAAGGGATGTGATGTCTACTTAAGGCTAGAACAAGCCAGTATCAGGAGTCAGATGAGTAAACCTGAAGTGGAAAGGCCTTAACTTCAGGAGTCATGCTCTTTCAGTCTTTAGAGACTTACATCTGGGACGGGTTTGGGATAAGCAAATGAGGTCTGTGGTGTCTAGGATAGGATGTACCTAGGAATATGATGAGCAATTTTTCAGAAGTGGCAGCACAGATACCCCAGTGGAATGCCAAGCTGTCATCAACTTAGGGTTCCCAGATGGGCAAAGATGATATTTAATTAGAAGACAGAGTAAAATACCATATGTATTCACAGTTCTGTGAAAGACAGCAGGAATAGTTTTGCAGTGTGCTGGTTTTAACTGGTTTTTAATTGTTTTCATAAATGTTTCCTTCATGAAAGAGTAACTAATCGCAGGTGATAAACAGAACAAGGAAAGCTCTGTTCTTAAAAAGAAACAGTTTTATTCATTTTTCTCATTTCTTACCCCCTTTGAACAAGGGTCTTCATGCTTTGGTATTACATTTAGTATTGTAAAAGTCAATCAGTGAATGTGAAATTATATCTAGTAAGTTGGGGAGTGAATTTAATGCACAGGCGTGGGTAGAAAGTTGACATACTAGCCCTTGGTTTCTGAGATGGTGAGGAAAAACAGTAGGAGAAATATGACATGCTTCTGTCTTAAATATGATTCTGTCAGACAAGCCCTTTTTTGCCCTTATTATCTAAAGATTCTAAACTTCATGATTGTGTAACTGCAGAAATTAATGCTTGCAATGTGCATAATTGCTTCTGTCATGGCCTAGCTATATCAGCTCTTGGAATCCGTCATTTCTGTAGTTGATGTGCATACATCCATACAAAATCTTGGCTTGTGGTACACGCAGTGCCTCCAGTTTTTAGCTTGCAATAATGAAGGATCTTAAAATGAATGAAAATTCATCTTGTTGCTTCATGTTGATAACAGTAAATGTATGTTGAAAGGTGACTGCTTTTGCATTATAAATATTGTCAAAATTTTTTAAAATACTGGAAATGTGCAATTCTGCTGTCAAATTGAAACATTTGCTTTGGTAGTTTTGCTATTTTCATTCACAGTTAATATTCAGATTTTGATTCCTGCTTACTTAAAAGTGAAAAGACTACTTGTTTTTATTTCTGAGATTCTTTTTATCCACATAGGAGCCTGCTGTCCACTATGTGCTGGAATGCTGAGAATCTTATATGACAAAGATAAGCTGGATAATTTTGCAAGGGTAAACAGTTTAATCATGCCTAATGTTAAATGGTACATTAAAAGCCAAGTTGCTGTACACTTTCTCCTGAAAGGTTAACATGTTATAAACCCCATTATTTTTCGGTAGTTAGTGTGTGATTGCGTTTCTTTTCCTTACACTGCTTATGCTTTCCTTTATTTCTTGAAATGAATTGAATTACATAATTTCTTTATTATATATTGAATTACAATGCAAAGCAAAACAAAATGAGAGTAGGCACAAACAATCAGACTCAGGTTTGCAGTTTATATGACTTGTAATAGTGCAGACAAATTATATGGGAATGGCATCTATGATTCTGCTGATATCCTCTCAGAGACTTTGTGTTTGTAGCTGCTGTGTGTGTGTGTCTGTGTCTGTGTCTGTGTGTGTGTGTGTGTGTGTGTGTTGACCAGTTTTGCTGAGGAAGAGTGTCTATTAGGTCATGGCTGCATCCTGGAATGTCTTCCAGTTGTTGTCTCTAATGGTACCAGGGACACGGTGGCTACTGCAGCTTCTCAGTTCATACATTACAACATGTGGCCGTGAAGAAGAATTTTTAGTTTCTGTTAGAAGAAGGCTTTCTATTTAAAGAACTGTATTGGTCTTACTCAAGTAGTTGGTGATATCAACTCTCACCCTAATACTTAGATTGTAATGTCTGCCTCTTTTAGTTCAGACAGCTGGTTCATGTGAAGGAAAATTGTTTCAAATAGTAGATAGTTCTATAAATCTGATTTTTCTTTCACCCCCCACCCCTCTGGCTGTTTCTTGTGAACAGGAAACAAAAGTCAAGATCTCCACAGAGCAAAGAAACATTAGAGATCTGCTAAAATTCTAATCTACTAGAGTTCCAAACTAAGACAGTAAAATCCAAGTTTGACCCTATCAGTGATTCATAAAGTACCCCTGTGCTTCTGTTTTTAAGACTGTTTGAACAGTGTTTGCTGATTAATCAGCATGTCAGACTAGATTTTAATGGACCAGGAAATCCCTCAAAGATCTAGTGAAAGAACTGTTGTGTGACACCTTGATTCATATAATCTACTTGGATTTCCCAGATTTCCACTTGTTAAGGTCCTGTAACAGTGGTCTTAAAAGAAATGAAATTACAGTAGGATAAGGAGGATGGATTTCTTGCAGCTAAAGCTAGAAAACAGAACACAACAGAATCCAGAAGTCACAAGTGAAGTGTTTATGTTGGTGTCTATATATAATAAAACACATCTGTAGGTGATCTGGAAAAAACTAAGCTTTTAAGGGGTGGCAGTCCTTAGATAGACTGAGCATCTAAATCAAATTATTGTTTGTTAGATACAGGCAGCAGAACAGAGAAAAATCTATTTACCTGGTAGTTATGTACTGATCTTAGAATGTCATGTATTCCTATATGTACAGATATTTATCTGCCCTCACAAAGCCACAGCTCTTTATTTCTGGTGGCTCTTGGAACAGGTTTTGTGGTGGTAAAGTAGTGCCAGCTGAGAGGGCTGCTCTGCCTCTTGTTTCCCAGCATGGGAGCACAAACGACTGTAATGGAACCATTTACATTATTTTGAGGTACATGATATATAAACACAATAACCATGAAAGTGGAGAACAACACTTGTCAAAACTGTGGTTAATATAAGAAGTAAATATTTTTTCTCTTACTTCCTTTCACCTTTTTTTTAATGTTTTTGAGGAGTTTGGTTTTCAGGTTTTTTCAGAATCAGTGAATTGTTTTTTAGAATGATGTTTTAGAAGCAATGAATCCTTTAGGTCTTTTGCTAGCATTTAGAGTAGAGTTTAGAACTGAGTAATTTAATGGCTGAAACAAATTTTCTGGCAAGACATCATGTTACTAAAACTGAGGAGGAGAATTCTCCATAATATCACATCATCAACAAAGTTGTTTATTTTCTTCCAGGTAACAAATAAAAAGCCGATAACAGTACTTGACATACTTGAAAAAATCCGCCTGCATGTGTCAGTGCCACAGTGTGATGTGTTTGGATACTTAAGCATAGAGTCTGAAATTGTGATTCTCATAATTCCTGTGGATCAAAACCCCAAGCCACTGCAGGTAGACTACGTTATTATTTTGTTTATACAGCATGGATTTACTTCACTTTTGTACATGTACAATGGTGCTTGTTTCTCAGGCAGATATATTGTGTGTATTTTGATTGCTCATGCCTTGTTATGTCCACCTCAGCTCCAACTTTTGTGTCGTACTCTAGCAGAAATAGCACAAAACATTACCAAGATTTAGGAAAGAAGGTCTTGAGCCTTGCCAGCTTGGTCAGCTCTCACTCCATCTGCAGCAAGTGCTGCCAGATTCCTGGGGAGAGGAGGACTCTGAAATCAAGAGAGGCCACCACTTCTCATCTCACTGGTGGCACCCATTGCTGAGCTAGACAATCCTTCACTTTCAAAGCTCTGGACCTCCAGCTTTTAAGTTTGTCAAGTTTAAACTTCACCAGAGGCAGCTTCCAATGCTTTTAAAGAGACCTAGTACTAAATTCATTTCTGGGGAGCAATAGAAATTAAAACGGAAAGAATTCCATAAGTTCATTATTATCATCATGTCAGTGAGGGAATAGAAACCTGGTGTTCCTGAAGTGTTCCTATTACTTCCATTCTTCTCTTCCCTTCCCTTAAAAGAAATCAGTTTTCCCTAATTTGGAAGAAAAAGCCAAATACAGAGAAAATTCTGATTTTTCCACTGTTGCAGACTTCAAGGCAGTAAGTTGGTCAATCAGGAAGGAAGTCCTCAGTTTTAGAGGTACTTACTTTAGTTATAATTTACTGTGAGCTTTTTGGCATCAACATTCAAAACACATCACCCACAATAACTTGTGTGTAGCTTCCTTTCTTTTCCTTTTCTACTACTAAGGGCTTCCACAAGGGTTCTCATAGTACCAAAGTCTATGATAAGAGCTCTGATACGTTTTCCAAAAAGTACTCCCAAAAATTACATAAGTCTTATGTGCTGATGGGAGTATTTTTGCATTGGAAATAATAACTGTTTTTTCCCCTAGATTGAAGCCTGTAATAAAGAAGCAGAAAAGATTGAGTCCTTGATAAATTCAGACAGTCCAACATTAGCATCACACGTGCCACTGTCAGCTCTAATTGCATCTCAAGTACAAGTTTCATTTATCATTTCTTCTTCTGTTCAAGTGATGCCTGCTCTGCACTGCGTGTTCATAAGCCTTTTATTCACCTTGTCATCAGCATTGATATATTACATATAAGTGCTTGGAATATATGCATGAGGGTTGCGGCATTTGTAGTGTGAAGGACATTCAGAATTGTTGATTGCTGAACCAGAAAACAAAAAACGTACAATCTTTGATGAACTTAGATTTTTCAATGAAGAACTAAAAGTATTTGAATAATGTGAGAAGGTGATTCTCTTCTAACTAGTCAGGTGATTGTTTCAGCACAATTAGATTGTTTTCCATTGATCTTGGAAACATAAATATGCTCTGGAAAGTTCTGACATTATGGATTTATGATTTTTGCAAGAAGGGATCTTACGGGGTTTTTTCAGCAATGAACAAAACAGTGTTTTGAGTTTACTGAAGAATGTTAATTTTATATTATTCAGATGTGTATTAGTGATAACAAAAGCATGAACCTATTTTAAACATCATTTTTGTAAGAAACATTGCTGCTACTTAATTACCTTACCAAAAAATTAAGAGTTTATTCTCATGTAAATATGCTTTCATATTTTACTATGAAGAAAACTAGCCCTAGGTCTATTTCAGTAGACGTCTTTACTTGGACTAGTGAAGACTTGCAGGACATTGGGCTGACTACTTGTAAAATGACAATCAAGCTCTGTGCCTGACTTCAGTAAAGAGATATGTTCTTTTTATGGTTTTGTACATTTCAGAATCTCATATTGGATGCAAAATTATACAGAATCTCTGTATCTATATTTAAGTGCCATTTAAAATATTGCAGTATTTGCATGTTATCTAATGAAATTTATACTTCGAATGTTTATACAAACTCTGTTTTATTACTTACTGTATTTTATGCACTTGACCTTAGTCTACATGAAGTATTTTATATCAGTATTATGATAGCCAACTTTTGAAGTATATACAGAAAAACTTATTTTTGCCAAAATGCTGAACTTTGAAAGAAAGCACTGAAAATTTTTTGAAAATGTACGTTGTAGCATGTTTGTAGCAATTATTTTCTGCTAAATCTTTTAAATGCAAAAGTATTAAAGCTTTTTATTTTAATAAACACGTTGTCATGTGTCCTTGTTTAAAATCTTTTAAATGCAAAAGTATTAAAGCTTTTTATTTTAATAAACACGTTGTCATGTGTCCTTGTTTAAAATCTTTTAAATGCAAAAGTATTAAAGCTTTTTATTTTAATAAACACGTTGTCATGTGTCCTTGTTTAGAATGCCTGAAATTTTATAGAATTCAACAATACAGCATATATTTTCCTTTTTCTCTCAAGCACTTAGAAGTAACTTCACTTACATACATTTATGACTCACAGATAAAGTTCCCAAATAGATTTCAAGGGGTCTCAAGGGTGAAAGTGTTTCTGCCAAATACCTTGAGGAAGGCTCATGCACATAATAATCATCCAAGTCTTGAAACAAAAAACTTGCTGAATATGTTGGTAATTCATATGTTTCTGAAATTTGTTATATGAACTCTTTAGACTTGGACACAGAAATATAATGAATGCATTTTCAAAAAGCATTTTGAACTCAAATGGCTCAGATTACCTCTCCAGAAACTGCAAACAATTGAGATGGTTTCTTTTTTCCAAATTATTAACAAATATTCTTCAACACATAGGCTGTTAGCCAGCTTAGCATTTAGCTGAAGCAAATCTGATGCCTACTAAAATGAAAGAAAGTATAAATGTCTTACGAAAATATATACACACACACGTGTGTGTGTGTGTGTGTCTGTGTGTGTGTGTATATGTTTCTGCACCACACCGAAAAATTTAGTTAAGAGCTTTAAAAACATACCTTTTTCAGAACAGAATATACAGTGAATTTACTTTTATACACCTGTGAAAATTTTCTTCAATGAGAAACTCTAACAAAAAAGTTGCCTTAATTTGTACGATAAACCTGGAAGAAGCAGAATTTAAGCCCAGAGATTCTTTCATTCAAATGTGAATGTCCAGTACTTGCTAAAATGGAGTGAAGATTTTGAGAGGTTATGTTAAACATGTACAGAACCAATAAGATTTCATAGAATCCTAAATTCCTAAACAGAAGTCCAGCATTCAGAGTGTACAGGGCTTAAGTTATTTTTTCTGGATGAGCAAAAGCACCAAAGTATTTTCTAGGTTTTCTCAAGACCTTGGACTACCTCAAAGGAATGAAAAAACTATTTACTTGCAGGTTTTGAATTCAATTGAACTGTGATAAAAAATAGAAGAAACCAAGCCCAGTCTTATTTGCAACTTAGGAAATTTGAACCTAAGGGGGACAAATTTGATACAGGTTTGAGAGTTTTCCATAAAAGTGCTAATGATTCATCACTATCTGTGTGGAAATCTGGGTTAACTTAGAAGGAATGGAGACAGCACAAGGGCACTTCAAAGCAGCACAAGCCTGTTTGTTGCTTGTATAAGAGGACCCAGATGAAACATTTACAAAACATTATTTGCTTCTCTGCTGAAAGCTAGAATTAATGGCAGTAACTGGCTCCAGAGAAATGCCTCAGTCCTCTTTCAGTTTGCTTAGTTTGGCTTTTCCCAGCAGGGTGGCATGGAAGCGGAGATGCCAGTGGTGGCTCTTTGTACACCCCCAGGAGAGGATCAGCTGCAGGGACCAATACCAGGGCAAGTAAAAGCAAGAGATTCCTGGCTGAGTTCTGAGTCCAGCAGGAGCTACCATCTCTGAATTTCAGAGGTGAGGAACAGTCAGTTCTGTGAGAAGGCACAAAATTGCACTTAAAGCTGCAGTGTCACTTCACAGCCCCACTTTTTTCCCGTGTTCTAGTTTTATGCTGCTTTACCTAGTGTCATCACTTGGAGATTCGCACATGTCTCTTGATTCAAAGGTAAAACGTTACTTATACATCTTTACTGAGTTTTATGACACTTTTCCAACTCTTCTTTTTACACTTAACAAAGAATATTTCAAAACTTTTCCCCACCATCTCTATTCCTAAGAAGCCTTGGGAGTATTTCTATGAGCAAGTACAAACATGTGAATGCTCTGTAAGATTGTGGCCTAGGTATTTCATATCTAAAGTGTGGTCTGTAAGGTGACCCTATAGTCAAGTGAATCCCAAAAGCAAAAAGTAGCATTGAGGGGAAAAAAAGATTTATCTGCCAGGGTTGTGCAAGACCTGATTGCAACTTCCTGCAAATTCTTTGAACTGATGCTTCTACACAATGAGACCAGTGGCTCCAGCTGCTCCATGTGGAGCACTAGTGAAGGTGACAGCTGCAGATAACTCTTTCACCTCCAAAGAGTGGCTGCACTTGCCACTGCTAAGGACTTCTGCCTCCCAAGTATGTATTTGGGCACTGCTTGTTTTGTGCTCTCTCCCAACAGTCTCTGGGCTGCAAACCTTTAGAGCCCATTGCATAAGCCAGAGAGAATCTTAGCTCATAAACAAAAACTCTGAGAAAAATGTTTCCAAACCCTAGCAGGTTAGTTTGTCTCAAGTTATGACAACCACAGTCAAAAGGATACACTTTTAGCATTAAGTAGTAAACCAGCTTCTGCTAATTAATGCCATGAAGCTGAAGGTTTTAATTATATTTGAAGCTAAAATTCTATAAAAATTCAATGCTACCAACATTTGCCTTATGGAAGGCCAATTGCATATGACTGATAGGGTATTTAAAGCAAAGGTGATTACTTTGAAAATTGGGGAAACATCAATTGCTCAAAACTTTTCTTAATTTTAATGGACTTTGTGCATGCACTGCTAAATGGAAAAAAAAAGTGAGCATTTCATCTCAATGCAAGAACAACTTTTTTTACAGTGAGAACAACAGATCCCTGGAGCAAACTCCCCAGGGACATGGTGGAGTATCCATAACTGGAGGCTTTCAAGATGCGACTGGACATGGTGCTAAATGAAGCACCATTGTCTTAGTTTAAAAG